>JACGAQ010000383.1:0-151734 GCA_014119065.1 Orius insidiosus | reverse complement strand
GTCTAGAATTGCATAATTTATGACTCTTTCGTCATGGTTGTGGTAAAAATATGAGGAAGAATATAAAAAAATTGTCCTTCGTATATCAATCATATGAGAAATCTCATCCAAATAGTTTTCATCGTAATAAATTAAATAAAACGACCACTTATAGACTCGTCCGTGTGAAAAATAAGCCGGTTCCATTAAACTAGGGGGCGAGAATCTCTAAATCTTTTTACAAATCGAATTATAAATGTAATTTAAAGAGTCTTTTAAGTGGTGAATCACCCCTTTTGGACCCATGTGGCTAAGGGCTGATCGTTTTGTCTAGTCAGGTTTTTGCCAATATACCTAACATGGATTTTATTGCGGGGCTTTTAGTAACAAGGACTGTAAAGAGCATCTTGTATAAAATAGCGATATAAGAAAGACAACCCTCTTAGTAAATAGACTATTCGGGATCCCGCCCCCTTTTCTACGTATTTCTTGCTGATTTATAACTCGCACATGCAGGGGAAGTTAAATTATGTCAACCCTGCCTTTTTAATTAATTCCATATTCAAATTAAAACGACCAAAAGCCTAGGGTAAATTCAACATAAGGTAAAGTGGGAAGTGTTTAATGGTTTTCATAGAATATTTGAGCAATAATTTAGAGTTTTTCTCCGGTTTTCAGTACAAAAACTACCTTTATACAGAATTTTATCAATTGAAGGGTTTAGAAACCACTTTTTCAGACAATATACGCTAGAAAAATTGAAATAATCCAGTAATTTCAATAATCCAGTTGGAAAGGCGTTTAACTGTGTTTAAACACCAAAAAACGCCCAAAAATCAAAAGTTTTTTTTGGCTAAAAATCCGCGAGAAAGCGACTGTATTAGCCGCAGAAACCGAGAAAAAACGTCCGAAAATCCGCTAGAAAAATTTAAATAATCCAGTAACTCTAATAATCCAGTTCGAAAGGCGTTTAACGGTGTTTAAACACCAAAAAACCTACAAAAACGCCCAATAATTAAAGTTTTTTGGGCTAAAAATCAATATTTGACCAATAATTTAGAGTTTTTCTGCGGTTTTCCATACAAAAACTACCTTTATACAGAATTTTATCAATTGAAGGGCTTAGAAACCACCTTTTCAGATAATTTTTCGATGTTTTCTTGACTTAGTCGACCGAAAAATCCCTAAAACACTGGACTTTCAGGCGCAATCTAGTTTTTCGTACGAGAAACCTTCGTTTTTACCAGATTTTTTGGTGTCTACATATTTTAAAGCATCCTTTAAACCATATTTAAGGACTTTTTCCTGGCTCGGTCGACCAAAAATCCCTTTAATAGAAGATTTTTAGGCGCAGACTGGTTTTTCGCACAAAAACCCTTCGTTTTTACCAGATTTTTGGTGTTACATATTTTAAAGCATCCTTTAAAAACCATATTTTAGGACATTTTCCTGGCTTAGTCGACCAAAAAATCCCTTAAATAGAAGATTTTCAGGCGCAATCTAGTTTTCGCCCGAGAAACCTTCCTTTTTACCATATTTTTTGGTGTGTACATATTCTAAACCATATTTTAGGACGTTTCCTGGCTTAGTCGACCAAAAAATCCCTTAAATAGAAGATCATCAGGAGCAGACTGGTTTTTCGCACGAGAAACCTTCCTTTTTTCCAGATTTTTTGGTGTTTGCATATTTTAAAGCATCCTTTAAACGATTTTAGGACGTTTTCTGGCTTAGTCGACCAAAAAATCCCTTAAATAGAGGCTTTTCAGGCGCAGTCTGTTTTTTCGCCCGAGAAACCTTCCTTTTTAACAGATTTTTGGGGGTATGCATATTTTAAAGCATCCATTAAACGATATTTTAGGACGTTTTCCTGGCTTAGTCGACCGAAAAATCCCTTAAATAGAAGATTATCAGGAGCAGACTGGTTTTTCGCATGAGAAACCTTCGCTTTCACCAGATTTTTGGGTGTTTACATATTTTGAAGAATCCTTTAAACCATATTTTGGACGTTTTCCTGGCTTAGTCGACCAAAAAATCTCTTAAATAGAGGATTATCAGGCGCAGTCTGTTTTTTCGCCGAGAACCTTCCTTTTTTTAACAGATTTTTTGGGGTTTGCATAATTTAAAGCATCCTTTAAACGAAATTTTAGGACGTTTTCTGGCTTAGTCGACCAAAAATCGCTTAAATAGAGGATATCAGGCGCAGTCTGGTTTTTCGCACGAGAAACCTTCGTTTTTACCAGATTTTTGGTGTTTACATATTTTAAAGCATCCTTTAAACGATATTTTAGGACGTTTTCTGGTTTAGTCGACCATAACATCCCTTAAAAAGTGGATTTTCAGGCGCAGACTGGTTTTTCGCCCGAGAACCCTTCGTTTTAACTAGATTTTTGGTGTGTACACTTTAAAGCATCCTTTAAACCATATTTTAGGACGTTTTCGTGGCTTAGTCGACCAAAAATCTCTTAAATAGAGGATTATCAGGCGCAGACTGGTTTTTCGACCGAAAACCCTTCGTTTTTACCTAATTTTTTGGGTGTTCACATATTTTGAAGCATCCTTTAAACCATATTTTAGGACGTTTTCCTGGCTTAGTCGACCAAAAAATCCCTTAAAAAGTGGCTTTTCAGGCGCAGTCTGGTTTTTTGCACGAGAAACCCTTCGTTTTTACCAGATTTTTGGTGTTGACATATTTTAAAGCATCCTTTAAACCATATTTTAGGACGTTTTCTGGCTCAGTCGACCAAAAAATCCCTTAAATAGAGGCTTTTCAGGCGTAGTAAGATTCCGCCTGAGAAACCTTCGTTTTTACCAGATTTTTGGTGTTTACATATTTTAAAGCATCCTTTAGACCATTTTTAGGACGTTTTCCTGGCTAAGTCGACCAAAAAACCCTTAAATAGAGGATTATCAGGCGCAGACTGGTTTTTCGCCCGAGAATCCTTCGTTTTTATCAGATTTTTGGTGTATGCATTTTTAAGCATCTTTAATCATTAAAGGACGTTTCATCAACTTTTAGGTCATAAAAACTTCATTTTCCCCGATTTTTTTCACAATTTTAAGGACTTTTTACTCTCAGACCCTTAGACACTTCTTACTTTTTCTGGATTTTTCAACCAGGAAACTTTTTTTCAGCATTACCTGGATTTACCCCCCCCCCCCCAAAACCCTAACTTTTTTAGCGGTTTTTGAGAATTTTTATTGATTTTATTAGCTAATAAAATAAAATTAAAAAAACGAATTTTACAGTTTTAGCCCATGAAATCAGATGTTCTACTTCATTGTAGCCAAAACCATGCGGCCTTCGCCTTATTGCCATGTCTATAATAAATCGTTCCTTATTAAAATATTCTTATCTCTGTGAGAAATAAAAAAAAAAAAGGCTTCCTAAGAATTAACAGCGTTTAACTGTTTAACAGTGATATAATTATGGAGATGAGGAAAATAGATTGTGGGAGTTCATTACACTTGGGAAAAAAAAGTAATGAATTCCATAAGAAAGGTCTCCCGGTTAAAAGGAGGAATTTCGCTCCGTTGAACATGAAGCAACAGACGGACAAATTTATCGGCTATATCTTCGTTTATGCACTCACTTTCTTCTGCCCTCAAAAAAACAATCGACAAAATAAAAACTCAAGGATGCATTCGAACGCCTACAAACGCGGAACGCAAATTACGCAACGATTAATTTTTTCTATTTTGAAACCTCCCTGACCTCCGGGTAAAAATACGAAGAAAATAAAACTCTCGTAATTTTCTTAAACGTCCAACTAGGGTGTAAATTTAGTTTCTTTTCAACTTGACCTTGCGCCGCTATGTTTGAATTATTATTAACGGGATTACATAATTTTTTTATTGCGCGGACGTGTGCGATTTGAATTTTATCATCCGAGTTCAATATAAATTGCATTGTGAGATTAATATGGGGCGCTTGAGGGTATTTTAATTTTCCTAGGGCGTGTGGGTTGATAAGGCCTGTGTAAACATTGATTCATAACTAGGGGCTTATACGATATTGATTTTTTTATCAGACAAAATAGAAATCTAGGAGGCCTTCATGGGGAGCAGAATTCGAAAAAGAATAAGTAAAGAGAGGTCTGGAAACCGTTTTTCTCGATAGAAAATCTAGGAAAACTACCCAAAACCGGTTAAAAAGATGTTAAACGCCCGAACATCACAGGTTGTATGGACCATAAATCGAGGAAAATTACCCTAAACTCGTTAAAAAGCGTTCTAAACGCTCAGAAACCCGACAAAAAAGGTGTTTTTACACCAGAAATCGGGTATAAGATCCAAATTACGGTGAAAAAAGCTCAAACACCCGATAAAAGGGACGTTTATTTACCCGGCAATCGAGGAAAACAACCCAAAAACCGCTAAAAATATGTTAAACGCCTGAACGTCAGATAAAACGAATTTTATGGATTACAAAATCGAGGAAATTGACCCTACACTCGTTAGAAAAGCGTTTTAAACGCTCACAAACCCGACAAAACGGGTGTTTTTACACCAGAAATCGAGAGATACGATCGAAATCACGGTTAACAAACGCTCAAACACCCGAGAAAAAGGACGTTTCTAGACTAGAAAATCAAGCAAAATGACCCAAAACAAGTAAAAAAGATGTTAAACGCCTGAACATCAGATAAAACGGGTTTAATGGACCTTAAAATCAAGGAAAATGACCCTAAACGCTCAGAAACCCAAACGGGTGTTTTTACACCAGAAATCGGGTATACGATCCATATTACGGTAAAAAAACGCTCAAACACCCGATAAAAGGACGTTTATATACCAGACAATCGAGGAATACAATCCAAAACCCTCTAAAAATATGTTAAACGCCTGAACGTCATTTTATGGATTACAAAATCGAGGAAATTGACCCTACACTCGTTAAAAAGCGTTTTAAACGCTCAAAATCCGACAAAACGGGTGTTTTTACACCAGAAATCGAGAGATACGATCCAAATCACGGTTAACAAACGCTCCAACACCCGAGAAAAAGGACGTTTCTAGACTAGAAAATCAAGGAAAATGACCCAAAACAAGTAAAAAGATGTTAAACGCCTGAACATCAGTTAAAACTGGTTTAATGGACCATAAAATCAAGAAAAAAGACCCTAAACGCTCAGAAACCCTACAAAACGGGTGTTTTTACACCAGAAATCGGGTATAAGATCCAAATTACTGTGAAAAAAAGCTCAAACACCCGATAAAAGGGACGTTTATTTACCCGGCAATCGAGGAAAACAACCCAAAAACCGCTAAAAATATGTTAAACGCCTGAACGTCAGATAAAACGAATTTTATGGATTATAAAATCGAGGAAAATGACCCTACACTCGTTAGAAAAGCGTTTTAAACGCTCAGAAACCCAACAAAAAGGTGTTTTTACACCAGAAATCTAGGGATAAGATCCAAATCACGGTTAAAAAACGCTCAAACACCCGATAAAAAGGACGTTTCTAGACTATAAAATCAAAGAAAATGACCCAAAACAAGTTAAAAAGATGTTAAGCGCCTAAACATCAGATAAAACGGTTTTTAAGGACCATAAAATGAAAGCAAATGACCATAAACTCGTTAAAAAGCGTTTTAAACGCTCGGAAACCCGAAAAAACGGGTGTTTTTACACCAGAATTTGGGGAATACGATACAAATTACGGTTAAAAACGCTCAAACACCCGAAAGAAAGGACGTTTCTAAACTAGCAAAAATCAAGGAAAATGACCCAAAACAAGTTAAAAGATGTTAAACGCCTAAACATCAGATAAAACGGTTTTTAAGGACCATAAAATGAAAGAAAATGACCCTAAACTCGTTAAAAAGCGTTTAAAACGCTCGGAAACCCGACAAAACGGGTGTTTTTACACCAGAATTCGAGGCATACGATACAAATTACGTTAAAAACGCTCAAACACCCGAAAGAAAGAACGTTTCTAATCTAGAAAAAACAGGAAAATGACCCAAAACAAGTTAAAAAGATTTTAAACTGAACATCAGATAAAACGAGTAATGGACCAAGAAATCGAGGGAAATGACCAAGAACTCTTTAAAAAGCGTTTTATACACTCAGAAGCCCAACAAAACGGGTGTTTTTACACCTGAAATCGAGGGATACGATCAAAATCACGATTTAAAAAAAACGTTCAAACACCCGAAAAAAAGGACGTTTCTAGACTAGAAAATCAAGGAAAACAACCCAAAACCCACTAAAAATATGTTAAACGCCTGAACATCAGATAAAACGGGTAATGAACCAAGAAATCGAGGAAAATGACCCTAAAATCTTAAAAAAGCGTTTTAAACGCATAGAAACCCGACAATATGGGTGTTTTTACGCCAAAAATCGAGGAATACGATCTAAATTACGGTAATAAACCACTTAAACAACCCATATAAGGGACTTTCTTAGAGCAAAAAATCGAGGAAAACGACCAAAAACTCGCTAAAAAGGGCGGCGTAAAAGCGGGACTTTTTCTTGCAAGAGGGACATTTGGCCGTCCACTATAAGATCGCGGGACTGTTCCGCCCAAAGTGGGACGGTGGCCTTATCCTGTTTTTGGGTAGGTAACACTCGAAAGATTTAAAAAATGGTTCAATTACCGTTTCTATTTGTCTCGTCTATTTCCTTCTGGGCCTTCTTCTAATTAGGGCATATCTAATTGATTTTGTGAGATCGACAGCCGGACTAATCGAGAACGTATCGTCAAGGTTAGCCAACTTTGATTGTATTAAAAAAAAAGTCAGATGGAGTGAAAGTCGCCTTAATTACGGTTACGAAACGTCTGAAAACTATTGTCCCGACACGCCTCTGATTTATAACGGACGAAATAATTAACAAAAACGGTTCAAATACTAGAAATTTTAATTAGAAAAGAAGGGAAGGGGGATTTTCTCAATTAACGAGATTCAATTCCGGACGTTCGACAGGGGTTTGGAAAAGGACGCCTTGAGGGTAAAAAACGTTTTTCAAGGACAAACCCCCTCATTTCCACCCTCTTTTTTTGTACGATTAATTTCCTCATGTCGTGAAAACAACTCTCTTTATTTCGAAATTAGCATCCGTCGTCAGAGAACATTGACAACCGTTTCCAATTTTCTCTCCCCTCCATAACAAACGTCTTTTTTTTAATCCTCTTCAATTTTTAAAAAGATTTTTCCCCTATAAAATCGTGCTTAAAATTAAAATTAATAGCGGTAATAAAAATTAAGTTTTAACATAAAAAAAACCTTATAAACTCCATAAAATTGACGTTTTATGTCACATAAAATGTAATTAAACCTTTTGTTTGAATATATAAATTTTAATTTAAGTTTTCCCATTTTGCTAATAAAATAAAAAGTTTAAGGAATATAGAAGATAAGATAAGAAAAAAAAAAAGGATTTCATATAAATAAGTTCCTTATGTTTAGAAATCCTTGTTTATGGTGACATTAGGGAAAAATTTTCAACAATTAGTGAGAGAGAAAAAAAAACTTCTTAATGATAGACAAATAAAGAGGGTGTGTGGTTAAAATGTCGCTGAGTAAACCCGAAACCCCCTTTTTCTCTTCAACTTCTATAAACAATGAGTAAACCGAAGACTCGGAAAACAAGGGTGGAGGGAGCCTGGAGGGGAAAAAAGAAAAAAGAGGCTTAAAAAGAAGTGAGAATAATCGAAGTTGAAGTCGAAGGGGAATTGCCCTTTGGCTGTCAATCATGGACTGTCGGTGGCAGATCGTATGAGTCACGCGATAAAAATAGTGTCCTCCAGGATAACATTTAACAGCCACTTTTCGACTGTATGCTTCGTTTTTTTTGGAAATTTTTGACCGATTATAGCGGCCTTTTCTCTCAATTTTTTGAAGCAAGGAAAAATTTTTCAACAATTAGTGGGAGAGAAAAATTTGGGACACCAAGAGAAACCTCAATATTTTCCCGGTTTTTTGCTCGTATCTCCAAAACAGTACGTCGTAATCAAAAATATCTAAGTTAAAAAAGAAAGCTGACTAAATTTCCTACAAACTCGGTTCAACAAAATTTTTTGTACAACCACGGTTCCCGAGCTACACGGATTTTTTGAGGCAAGGAAAAATTTTTCAACAATTAGTGAGAGAGAAAATTTGGGACACCAAGAGAAACCCCAAGATTTTCACGGTTTTTTGCTCGTATCTCCAAAACGGTACGTCGTAACCAAAAAATATCTAAGTTAAAAAAGAAAGCTGACTAAATTTCCTACAAACTCGGTTCAACAAAATTTTTTGTACAACCAACGGTTCCCGAGCTACACGGATTTTTTGAGGCAAGGAAAAATTTTTCAACAATTAGTGAGAGAGAAATTTGGGACACCAAGAGAAACCCCAAGATTTTCACGGTTTTTTGCTCGTATCTCCAAAACGGTACGTCGTAACCAAAAAATATCTAAGTTAAAAAAGAAAGCTGACTAAATTTCCTACAAACTCGGTTCAACAAAATTTTTTGTACAACCAACGGTTCCCGAGCTACAGGGCGACGAAAAACGGTGCAAAAAAAAACGAAAAATAAAATTTGAAGCGTGACTTTTCACGGTTTTTCGCCTGTATCTTCAAAACGATGCGTCCTAGCCAAAAAATGTATTATACAAAAATGAAAGGTGATTAAATTTCCTACAAATTAGAAGAAATCAACGTTTTTCTTGGATTTTTGGATAAGAAACCCCCATTTTCGTTTATTTGCGTATTTGCGTTAGAAACGCTCAGAAACCAGACAAAAAGGGTGTTTTTACACCAAAAATTGAAGACACGATCAAAATCCCGGCAAAAAAAAAGCTCAAACACCCGATAAAAAGGATGTTTCTAGACTAGAAAATCAAGGAAAATGACCCAAAACAAGTTAAAAAGATGTTAAACGCCAGAACATCAGATAAAACGGTTTTTAAGGACCATATAATGAAGGAAAATGACCCTTAACTCTTTAAAAAGCGTTTCAAACGCTCAGAAACCCGACACAACGGGTGTTTTTACACCAGAAATCGAGAGATATTATCCAAATCTCGGTAAACAAACGCTCAAACACCCGATAAAGAGGACGTTTCTAGACCAGAAAATGACCCAAAAGAGTAAAAAAGATGTTAACGCCTAAACACCAGATAAACGGATTTTTTTGAAAGCCTTGGTCGTTTTCCTCGCTTTTTTGGAAACCCTTCTGAGCCCCATTTTCTGGAAATTTCCTCCGTTTTTTGGGTGTTTTTTTTTTTCATCTTCTGAGATTGATGGAGCGATAAATACGGGAAGAAGGAAGTAAATTGAAACGTTTACGCTACCTTCGCGTTCGGCGAGTTCGGCTTGATGAATTCGATTCGGCCTCCTTGAACGCAAATGTTGGGAGCAGGCGCCATAGACACTTTCTCTCCCACAGGGTGCACCTGTCTGGAAACAAAAGAAAATTAATGACATCATCACGACGTTCGAAATAGGGGAGCCCTAAAATCTCGATCACACAATTCAAAACTACTGGACAAAAGTTTTTAAATAAAAACTTCAGGTCCTCTAGAGATATTTAGTGTTGGCATGTTTGGCTATTTTTGGTGACCTCAGAAATACACCTTGTGTCAACCCTTGTATCTTTCCGTTCACAAATGCAGCCGAGACTTTTTTTTTTCTTCTTATGAGAGAACCTTTATAGTGCTTTCTTATAAAAACACCTGTTTCTTGTTTGTTTTTAAATAAAGTTACAAATGTCTATCAATTTGTAAGAACAGATGCTTTAAATCCTGTTGATAAAAATAAACTATTTCAATACCCCTAAAAAGTAATATGCAAGGAATTTCTAAATAGAAAATATCGATTTTCTGAAGTTTTTTTCCGTCTCACCGCATTCCCGTCATACACAAAAGATTTTCATGAAGTAGATTCCGTTCGAGGGGAAACGAGGAGGTAGAGGGAAAAAAATATGCAGGAAGTAAATAACAACTTAGGTAAAGTGCGGAGAAAGCATTTTATTCCATCTTGTGAAGGGAAAAAAAAGATGGGACTTTTTCATTGGATTCTACACTTTTCAGAGTCGTTTGACATGAATATTGAATTCGACGTTTATTTATAGAAATGTCGGGAAGAGAGAGACAGAATGTCTAGTTTAGTTAGGTTTATTTATTTTCTTTTTCTTATCTCAGGTCATCTCTTGGGATAATAGTTCCAACCGCAGTTTGAAACTTCTGGAGCATGCGCAGAAGGATTTAACGTCATTCAAATCGTTTGTCCGTCAAATCTGAAGTCTAATTTGACGTGCAAATCCTTCTGCGCATGTTCCAGGAGTTTCAAACCAGTTTGAAACTGCGGTCGTCAGAACTCACATCGATTTTCATACCCTAGGAAATATTTTATGCCAAAAAATACTAGTTTGAAGTTATTTTGCTCAAAAATGTCGTTTTTCAAACAATTTTTAAGGCGTTTTCTTAGTATAAGGTATAAATGGGGATAGTCCCTCAGAGCACATGGACTTGGGAAAAATTTTGAAGGCAAAAACCCTATTTTTAATGTGTTTCCCCCCCCCCCCAAAAATTACAATTGTCATAATTTTTAGGTGTTTTTATGGTTTTAAGTTAAAAAAAAAATTTTCAGCGATTTTTTTCTCTTCTGAGAGACTAAAAATACTTTGAAAATGCGTTTTTATAGGTTTAGAGTGTTTTTTTGGTCAAAAATCCAAGTTTTTAAGGGATTTTTTGGTAAAAAACCCAGTTTTAAGGGATTTTTTGCTCAAAAAACCCAGTTTTTAAGGGATTTTTTGGTAAAAATAATGCTGAAGCAGAACTTTTCTGGTTTTTTGGAGTTTATTCAATATAAAGGACGAAAAAAACTGTCAAAAATCATGGACATGTACGGCCTCAACAGGCTTTCTGAATGGGGGGCACATGCGGGGGCTCTAGCCGTATTTTAGTGGCTCTCTTGCCAACTGATCCACGGATTTTTATTGAATTCACGGTGTTTTCATAGATTTTGAGGTCCAAAAATGCCGTTTTAAGATAATGTGGGGTTTAAGATAAATGCGTTTTTATAGGTTTAGAGGGTTTTTTTGGTCAAAAATCCAAGTTTTTAAGAGATTTTTGGTAAAAAAACCCAGTTTTTAAGGGATTTTTTGCTAAAAAACCCCAGTTTTTAAGGGATTTTTTGCTCAAAAAACCCAGTTTTTAAGGGATTTTTTGCTCAAAAAACCCAGTTTTTAGGGATTTTTTGCTAAAAAAACCCAGTTTTTAAGGGATTTTTGGTAAAAAATAATGATGAAGCAGAACTTTTCTGGTTTTTTGGAGTTTATTCAATATTAAGGACGAAAAAAACTGGTCAAAAATCATGGTCATGTATGGCCTCAACAGGCTTTCTGAATGGGGGGCACATGCGGGGGCTCTAGCCGTATTTCAGTGGCTCTCTTGCCAACTTATCCACGGATTTTTATTGAATTCACGGTGTTTTCATAGATTTAGAGGTCCAAAAATGCCGTTTTAAGATAATTTTGGTCAAAAATTACGGTTTTACAGGATTTGAGGGCGAAAAAAATTCAATTTTCATTTAAAAAATTTTACCTGGGAGATGTGGAAACTCGAATTTTCTCAATTGACGAATCTAAAGGAACCGTAGGCTCAATTATAATACTTTTTACAGACCGACGAGCATTGTTGTTATTATTATTGACAGTTCCAGCACCAGCCCTGAAAAAAAAATACAAACATTAAAAATATGCAATACAAACAAAAAAAAATTGAATATTCAAAAATTGAACCATTTTTACAAATATGAAGCGGGTTTAAGAGAAAAAAAAGGGGGACGTTCATTAAAAAAAATTTCTCTCAACTTCCATAAAACTCTGGATAGCAAAGTCGTTTAAAATGATTAAGAGCGGAGTAGTTAGTTAATTTGCGGGGAAAAGGTCGAGTTGGCATTGCACTCTTCTTTACCTTTCTATTTACGGTAGTTTTATAGCGGATAAATTGCGACATGTTTAGACAGGAAGACTTTTTTAAGAGCTTTTTAGGTGTCCAAGATTTGAATTTTTAGAAGACGGAGACGCCTGTGTTACCAGCGACTATTCATGTTTACAAAACATGTAGGCGGCATTGAGGGATTCCAAGAGACGCGATCCATTCAGAGTTATGAAAAGGCGCGTATACGCTCACAAATACGTGATCGGACTCTCTTGTAAACATAGAAACGGTTATACAAACAGCATGAAGCCCCCATCATACAACCCACAACCGGACCATAAACACTAAGTCAAAGACGATAATGAAGTCAGTTGTCTGGAAATGATTTATACTTTTACATGATCAGCGATTTTTTTATCATTTAAATTTGAAATTGAAGTAGGAAGTCACAAATATTCTATTGTACATATTTAAATTTTTGAGGATAAAAAATCCACTTTTATGGCCAAACTGGATCGAGAAACTTTTTTTTCTAAGTTTAACTACCTGGTACGAACATTTAAAAATGCGTTTGAAAGGGAAAATCGCCGTGTTCAAAGGTTTCCTATAAAACGCGCGCCATAAATTCTTTCCCAGTTTTTTTTTCTCTGTAGAAAGCAATATTTTACGATTAAAAATCTCAGTAGAAATAAACTAAATTGCGAAAAAAACTTTTTTTTGTACTCGACAGTACTCGTCATGACACGTGTCGACACAATGCGGTTCGCCTTAGTGCATTTCACCAATGGTCAAATAATAGGTTAGTCTTCAGATAAATTATAATAGCTGAAATCGCGAGTTAACGTTCACCATAAAAAATCTGCAACTCAACATACAGAAAATAGACGAAAACGTTCACCATAATGCATTTGAACATAAAACATCTCACCATAAAGAAGAGAATTATCGTATGTTTCGTGGGGGTTAACACTTGTCGTTTAGACATAAAATTTGTCGTTTCGCCATAACACTGTTTTTGTCATTTGGGCATATCATATCTCACCAAAAACCAGGGACAGACAAAGAGCAACCCTATTTTCGCCGTTTAAAATGCGATTATGGTGATACGACAAAAACCTTAAAACTTGACTGTTCACCATAATGCAATTCGCACATCCTCGCGAGAGGAAAAAATTAACCTCCTTATGTTATGAAAAGAGCTGATCCCATTGGCTGCCTGCTTGCTCTTCCTAGTTTATGTTGTGATGCTTTATGTTGAATTGCATTATGGTGAACTGTCAAGTTTTAAGGTTTTTGTCGTTTCGCCATAATCGCGTTTTGAACGGCGAAAGTAGGCAAACTTTTTTTATTTAGAAAAAAATTCCGCTAAATAATGCAAAAAAAAGTGGTATTCGACGAAGAATAAATTTTACTTTTGGTGAAAATCAGTGTATACGTTTCGACATAATGCGGTTGGCCATAATGCATTTGACCATAAAATAGCAGAAATCGCGAGTTGCCGTTCACCATAAAAAATCTGCAACTCAACATACAGAAAATAGTCGAAAACTTTCACCATAATGCATTGGAACATAAAACATCACACCATAAAGTAAAGATTTAACACTTGTTTCGACATAAAATTTGTTGTTTCAACATAACGAAGTTAAACATAAAGGAAACTTTCATTTTTAAGAACCTGTCGTTTCGCCATAAAACTGTTTCTGTTGTCTGGGCATAACATTTCTCAACAAAAACTAGTGACAGCCAAAGAGCAATCGAGGGGTTGATAGCAAAAACCCCATTAGTCAATAAATTCAAATTTTCAGGAACGTCAAAAAACCATCCCGAGTTGTAGGGTTTTGCATTGTCACCTTATTTTTCTGTGCACTGTGGAGTCCGACTGGTGGGGTTTTTCGTACAATTGAATATGTCAAAATGTGTGGAATGTCACAAGCAACACGATGGTGGCTTTAACTCATTTTTCGATTTCTGTGACTAATGGGGTTTTTGGAATCAACCCCTCAATCCTATTTTCGCCGTTGAAAACGCGATTATGGCGAAACGACTTAAACATGACAGTTCATCATAAGGCAGTTTGTACATCCTCGGGATAGGAAAAAAATTAACCTCCTTATGTTATGAAACGAGCTGATCCCATTGGCTGCCTGCTTGCTTTTCCTAGTTTATGGTGAGAGATGCTTTATGTTGAATTTATGGTGAACTGTCAAGTTTTAAGGTTTTTATCGTTTCGCCATAATCGCATTTTAAACCCCTAAAATAGGCTTGCTCTTTCGCTGTCCATAGTTTATGGTGAGATGAATCCCACAAACGACAGAAACAGTTTTATGGTGAAAAAACAAGTTCAAAAAGAAGCATTGATGGTGAGAAACGACAGAAACAGTTTTATGGTGAAAAAACAAGTTCAAAAAGAAGCATTGATGGTGAGAAACGACAGAAACAGTTTTATGGCGAAAAAACAAGTTCAAAAAGAAGCATTGATGGTGAGAAACGACAGAAACAGTTTTATGGCGAAAAAACAAGTTTAAAAAAGAAGCATTGATGGTGAGAAACGACAGAAACAGTTTTATGGCGAAAAAAACAAGTTCAAAAAGAAGCATTGATGGTGAGAAACGACAGAAACAGTTTTATGGCGAAAAAACAAGTTCAAAAAGAAGCATTGATGGTGAGAAACGACAGAAACAGTTTTATGGTGAAAAAACAAGTTCAAAAAGAAGCATTGATGGTGAGAAACGACAGAAACAGTTTTATGGCGAAAAAAACAAGTTCAAAAAGAAGCATTGATGGTGAGAAACGACAGAAACAGTTTTATGGTGAAAAAACAAGTTCAAAAAGAAGCATTGATGGTGAGAAACGACAGAAACAGTTTTATGGCGAAAAAACAAGTTCAAAAAGAAGCATTGATGGTGAGAAACGACAGAAACAGTTTTATGGCGAAAAAACAAGTTCAAAAAGAGGCATTTATGGTGAGAAGCGTTGTGGTGATTTGCATTTTTTTAATTTCGACTTTCATTTATTGAAAAAGTCTTGAACATAAAACATCTCACCATAAAGTAAAGATTTAACATTTGTTTCGACATAAAATTTGTCGATTCAACAAAACGCAGTTGAACAGGAAACTTTCATTTTAAAGAACTTGTCTTTTAGTCACAAAACTGTTTCTGTCGTTTGGGCATAATACATAGACGAAGAGCAAGCCTATTTTCGCCGTTTAAAACGAGATTGAGATGTAAGCTTCACATTTTAAAACATAATAATAATGAAAAAAAAAGCGTAAAATTATTCTTCCAAGACATACAAAAGAAATTTTCTTCTTATTGACTGTATCTTGAGATTGCAAGGTTGCCAGAAAATGAGCCATCTGGCGTTTTTCCATTCACGAAAGGTTCTGTTTATATGAATAGAAGCTTTTATTATTAGTAAAGCCATTTCTTTTAAGAGAAAAAAAATGAAAAAGCAAACCTCAATTGACATTTGTGTTAAAAAGTTCATAAAAAAGTACAAGCCGTAAAAAAAGATCCAAAGGGTAAAAGATCTAATGAGTCGAAAATCGTTAAAGTCCTATGTATGTATATCAGTGAGGAGAGGGCATTCGGAGTGGCTGTAAAATGAAAAAAAGGGGTCACAAAAATAGACGGGCTTCTCTATCCTTCGGATGTCACCCGGGCATAATAAAAGAGAGTATGATTATTAAGGCCTTCCCTTTTTTAATGTTTGCACCAGAGGACCCCTTGACAAAAGAATTCTTTAATCAATTTTAGTGGGATAATACGATTATGATGAATATAAAGTTGACAATGATTTATGGTTCATAGTTCATTATGAGTTTAAATTCTTGGCCTCCAAGTCTCCAGAAATCATCCAACGATGGTATTACAACATCTTGCTTTATAGATTGTCCTTGTAGTTCGAGCAATTACGCTTCTGTAATATGATACATATCGGGACCTGAATTATCTTCATCCTTTCTAATAACAGACTCGAGCATCCCTTTGTCGTGAAGGGTAAAAACAGAAAGAAAGAAAAAAATCTTTTGAAAACAAAAGCATCGAAGGTCGTAATTAGAGAAGGTTCCACTGTGTGTGGGCTACTAGAACACTGAACATCTGCACTCCGGAGGCTCAAATCCATTTTACCCTCTTTAGTCCTCCTACAGTCGATAGAAAAAAAGGAACTGATTTCAAGTTTTATCTCAAGATTTTAGGCCGTTTTATCTACTTTTCGTCCAAGAGATAAGGTTTACTCTCCAGAGTTTGTAAGGTTTTTTTCCTGTTGTTTTTTACACCATTAAAATTTTATTTTTCGTGGTTTTCACCGCAAATTTGGGAGTTTTTCTATGTTTTGGCCCCATTTTGCTCAATTTTCTGGCACTTTCCAAAATTTTCGGCCAATTGAAACCGCTCAATCAGATACCAATGAGTTTTCTCTGTTTTTCCTAGAAGAAACCCAACTATTACTGCATTTTTGAGGATTTTAACTTCCTTAAAGAAGTTATTGTGATACCCTCCACGTCGGGTTTTTGGGGAAGGGTCTTCCAGACCCCGGAGGGTCAATTCGAATATGGATCTAAACCAATTTCAACTTTGTCTATGGTGCCGGCCGGCCGTAGCATTTTTTTCCGGAACACTTTACGGCCACAGTTTTCATCCGATTTTCACCAAATTTTTACACAAATTTCTTTAGCCGGTGAAGAAGAATGTAACGAGGGCGATTTTTGAATTTCGAAAAAATGTCGGAGATATGTCTGTTTGAAATTTTAAAAAATTCGCTGCGGCCGAACTGTTAATCCGATTTTCACCAAATTTTCATCAATTATTCCTTATATTTTTTAAGAATTTTTGGTGTAAAAAAATTGTCACATTTTAATTATCATTTTTTTTAGTGGGGAGAAATTTTATACTTCTACCCATTACGAGAGGCACATCCCTAGGCCAAAGAGCCCATTATTTCTACCTTGACACTAAGAAAAATTTTCGAAAAAAAAAGAACTTGGAAAATTTTTCAGAAAAAAAGCGCAAATTTAAAATAGAAACCCCGGAAAATTTTTCAAAAAAAACACAAAAAACTTCCCCTCCGTTATACTCCCCCCCCCTTATACATCCCTTTTCGTTAAACCTTCGTTCCCTTATACCTCCCCCTTCAGTTATACTTCCCCTCCGTTATAATTCCCCTCCCATATACTTCCCCCTCCGTTGTACGTCCCCTCCGTTATACTTCCCCCTCCTATATACTTTCTCTCCTATATTGTTACTTCTCTTCAAGGAAGTTTTCGTTGGAAGCTCTTCAAACCAGTACTTTTCAATTATGACACTACCGGAAACTTCCATTTTACAGGATTTTTCCGTTTCCTCGCTTTTGAGGGCCAAGAAACACCGATTTCAACGGTTATTTGGGTGTTTCTTTCGGTTTTCAGCGAAAAACCCCTTCTAATCCATTTTTTCCATAACAAAATCCATCCATCTTTCCCTCAATAACCAAATTTAGTTAAATCTTACAGCAATCTGCCGTTTTCATCGATTTTTGGAGCGAGAAACCTTCTTTAAAGGAAAGGAACAACAGGATAGTTAGTAAAAAACAACCAATAGAATAATAAATCTTTCGTGTTGATAGTAACGCTTTTAATTTAAACAAATCGGGTATAATCACACCTTCAACCTTTAAAACAAATTGGACCCAATTACCTACACACTCCTCTTAACCATTAACAAATTAAACCGTCCACTTATATGCACTTGATAAGTTCAAAGGAGTAATTGTAGACTTTCCAACTAAAGTGTGTTAGATTTTTTTTACGGTTTTGGTTAAAAATTGGTTCATTAAAGGATGAACGAAAAAAAAATCAATCTCCCCTTTTTCGACGCACGCCGAGGGATGAACAAGCGGGCTAATCACTCATCGACAAAAGGGTGACTCACAAATTTTTCAAACAACCCTCCAAATCTCCACAAAGATTAAAATCTCGATCTCTAAATAATTAATTTACGAATCAGGTAGGTGGTCTCTAAAATAAAATAATTAAACATTTTATAATTCACCGTTATACGTCAAATATTTCGTGTGAGTACATAAATTTAAATTGCAGCGTGTAAGATAATAAACGGCCAACGATTTCCATGTCGGCTTCGAAGATAAATTAGCTTCGATTATCGCAATTTGTCTCTTTCTACGCGTACCTTTTTATTCAATTAAGATGTTTTATTTTCATAATAAAATTCTTCAGAGCGGAAAAATAATTAAAATTCGTTAATTTTAGAGTATGAATTAGTGCGTTACTAACAAGTATATTTATGTTTCGTAATTATTATGCAATATTAAGATGGTGGGCTTTGGAGTGGAAGAACCGGTACAGGTGTTTTAACCGCAAAAAACGTTTTGTGAGCATCTGTGGCTTTTTTCTTTTGTTTTTTATAACCCTTTTATTCTGAGGAAGCACCTGTGGAGCCACCGAAGTATGGAAAAACGATTATAAGTCCCCCGGAGGGCATGCAATTTGATGATTCAGACTGACATAAAATGTCTACGTCCACTGTTATTACCGGGCGTTCATTTAAAACCCCGCCCGCTACCAAAATTGGAAACTGTGTACGAATTTTTCGCGCTTATAACGTCTTAATCACCACCCTTCAAAACGATTATGGCTTTCTCCGCCGGCGTAAAACGTCCTTCCTACTACCATAAAAAGAAAAAAATAATTTTTCATTTTATTTACATAACAATGTCATCAATACCCTTAGGTATTTACTTACGTGTAGCAGGTATAAAGAATTTTATAATTAACAAAAGCATACCATCAATCTTTAATGAAATTTTTTATCTCATTTTTTACCTGACCGTCAAGTATGTCCATATTTATTTTAAGGAATGGTCAAAATCCAGTTAAAAAATCAAAAAAAGAAGCGTCTACAAGCCCGAAAAACCGCAAAATTTAATAAAAACTTCCTTTGTTTCTCAGCCGAAAAGCTGCGGAAAAATCCTAAGCTTCGGTTGATAAGGCTATTGGCCTTAAAACAGAAGAAACAGGCCAAAAATGGGGTTTTAAGGCTTTGAAAATGAGGGAAACTTCAAAAATAAGAGAGAGAGAAGGTGTCTTCTTTACTAAAATACCCCCCAAAAAAATATTGATTTTAAAAAAAAGCGAGAAAAACGTCCCAAAAGTACTAGTCTGGAGCTGGCCCCGACGGGAACTTCCTTAAAGAGAAGTAACAATATAGGAGGGGGAAGTATGGGAGGGAAGTATAACGGAGTGGGAAGTATGTGGGAGGGGAAGTATGTGGGAGGGGAAGTATAACGGAGGAGGAAGTATAACGGAGTAGGAAGTATATGGGAGGGGAAGTATAACGAACGGGGAAGTACTAAGTTTTCTCGGTACTAAAAAAAAAATTTTTTTTAACTTTTTTTTTTCGAAAAAGTTTCTAAGTTTTTTTTTTTTTTCAAAAAATTTTCAAAGTTTTTTTCGAAAATTTTCCGGGTTTTCCTTTTTTTTTTTCGAAAAATTTCTAAGTTCTTTTTTTCGAAAAATTTTCTAAGTTTTTTTTTTCGAAAAATTTTCTGGGTTTTTCTTTCTTTTTCTTTTCTTTTCTTTTTTTTTTTTTTTTTTTGAAAAATTTTTAAGTTCTTTTTTTCGAAAAATTTTTTAAGTGTCAAGGTAGAAATAATGGGCTCTTTGGCCTAGGGATGTGCCTCTCGTAAAGGGTAGAAGTACGAAATTTCTCCCTACTAATAAAAATAGTAATTAAAAAGTGGCAATTTTTTTGCACCAAAAATTCTTAAAAATATAAGGAGTAATTGGTGAAAATTTGGTGAAAATCGGATTAACGGTTCGGCCGCAGCGAATTTTTTAAAATTTCAAACAGACATATCTCCGCCATTTTTTCGAAATTCAAAAATCCCCTCGTTACATTCTTCTTCACCGGCTAAAGAAATTTTGGTGAAAATTTGGTGAAATCGGATGAAAATTGTGGCCGTAAAGTGTTCCGGAAAAAAATGCTACGGCCGGCCGGCACCACAGACAAAGTTGAGATCGGTAAAGATCAATATTCGATTTGACCCTCCGGGGTCTGGAAGACCCTTCCCCAAAACCCGACGTCGAGGGTATCGCAATAACTTCTTTAAGGAAGTTAAAATATTGATTTAAAAAAAAAGCGAGAAAAACGCCCCCAAAAAACGGTAAAATGGGGCCTTCTTGGCATAAAAAGCGAGAAAAGTGGCAGAAAAACCTGTAAAAAGGTAGTTTCTCGGTTAAATAATCCGAGAAAATTCACTTAAAAGGGTGTTTTTTCCGAAAAACGCAGAAAAATTACCGATATACTAGGTAAGTAAAATGTGGGTTTTTCGGGGAAAAACATTGAAAAACGCCCCTAAAATCCTATGAAATCGGGGGGTTTCTATGCCCAAAGAGCAAAAAAAAGTTCGCTAAAAGCTTGGAATGTGGGATTTTATACTTCAATGAATTTCGAAACGTTTATGGGGTATCACATTTTGTAATTGCGGCAGATATCACCAGTTGACAGCGAAAGGGAAAAAAATTATCTTCACCCTTTTATTAATGAATAATGAATTTTTACGTAACCATAGGATTAAGATAAGTCGTGTTTTTATAGAATTCCTTATCTCATATTTTTCAACTTTAAATATTGAATGAGTTTAATTAGGGAGGTTATTCCGGAGATCTTAACAAGGGCCCTTTCAAATGGTCAATGGTGATTCACCTACGACAGTTGCTAAGCGACCTCCATAACAAAGCCCTTAGGGCTTCCCTGTTACACATCCAAACGATTTATCCGCCTTGTCATATGGTGAAATCCACTAACCAACTGCCAAAAGAAGCCCTAGAAAGGGCGGGCAGAAAAAATTGTTCTACATTTCTAGATTTCTTCTTTTTTTTCTAAGTTTTATTATTTTGTGAAAATTGTGAAAGCGAGAATGTTTCGATAATTGTTTTATGGCTGACGCTTTCTCTAGATTGACATTCGTTTTTTTTTCTGAGGTGGGAACTTGGACAACAATGACTGGTGGCTTTTTGGTTTTAAAAGATGAATAGTTTTAGGAGATAAAAAAATAAAAGCGTGCTTTCTGAATGCAAATGGTCTTAGAAGACGTTGAGTTTATTAGTCGGTTCGGTTCAAGGTATCCGGGCTGTCGGAGGTTTCTTTCGTTTAGACAAAGAAGACGTGTTCGAGATAGGATCATGCCGGAGGCTGAGCCAGCTTTGTCAGTCTTCCAACACGTTTTCTTCGCCGACGTGAAAATCCAATTTGCCCCTCATCCCCGGTTTTGAAATTACGTTTCATGGATTTGCCCGAAGAACTCGCGCGACTCCCGTTTCCCGGTTATTGAATAAATCCAGCGTTCTTTAACAGCAAGAATACGAATATCGAATATTAGATTTGGCACTCAAGTTGAATCATCTGGTGATTAAAATGAAAATCGTTAATCTTCCTTATGACTCAACGTTGAAAAGCATCAAAGTTTACAAGATTTGAAAAAAAACGTCAAGTCGCGTGTCTGACCTTGACTGTGCCATCAACGTGATTAGATTGCACCATAACTCATTCACAAAAAACATGAATCGATAATACAAAAAAGCCACGCGGATTCGAGAAAAAGATTAAAAAGATAAGTTACATACTTCAGAACTTTGGGAATAGGATAAATTGAGTACTGGAGGGTTGTAGGGACTTCTGAAGAGCATAAGTTGGGCAAAATCCCAGCAAAAACAAAGTTGAGATCGGTCCGGGGTCTGGAAGACCCTTTCCAAAAACCAGACGTCGAGGGTACCACAATAACTACCACAATAAGGAAGTTAAAAATGTAGGGCTAGAAAATGATAAAAACAAGAGAGTTTTTATTATTTTATAATAAAAAAAAGAGAGAGAAAAAAAAAATTTAGTAAAGAGGCCCATTTATTAAGGAGAAATGTAATATGTGATACTTTCACCACGGGCGAGAGGGACATCCATGCGGCAGACGGTCTATTATTCATAAGGAAAATACCTTCCATATCGGATTTTAAGGTGTTTCCTCTTTAATCTGATAGAGAATCACCTATTTTACCGAGTTTCAGGGAGTTTTTGTGGGTTTTTGATCAAAAAACCCAACTATGCTAGAATTTAGGACGCTTTCCACGGTTTTTTTTGGCAATAAAAGGCCCTTTTTGTCCGAATTTACGTAGTTTTTCTCATCTTTTTGGCGGGAAATAACATTTTCCTATGGATTTTAGGTTGTTTTCTCGTTGTTTTGGTCAAAAATCGCCATTTTACTTAGCTTAAGTCTGTTTTTCTCAGTTTGTCGACTCATTTAAAGAGATTTTCCATTTTTTCCTACGAATTTTCGTGGCCAAAAACCCCAGTACGCTTTCCTAGATTTTTTTTGGCAGTGAGAGACCCAAATGCAGTTTCCCTCTGTTTTTTTGGCGGGAAATCACATTTTGTAATTCATTTTTTGGTGTTTTCTCGTTCTCCAGGTCGGAAATCACTCATTTTACTGAGTTAAAGAACTTTTTTCCAAAAGACTACCATTTAACTCAAATTTAAGGCTCTTTCCTATACTTTTTTCCATGAGAGAACTTTTTGGTCCATAATTTATATCTTTCCCTTCAGTTTTTTAGGGGAAACGCATTTTAAATCGAATTTTTGTACGTTTTCCTCAATATTCTGGTCAAGAATCACCCATTTTACTGTGTTTAAGGGCGTTTTTTTTTTTTAAGGCCAAAAAACACCAGTTAACAAGATTCGATGGCCATAATTTTAAATAATTTTTTAACATTATCAGGCTTTATTGTAATACCCTTCATGACCGGTTTTTGGGAGATTAGTAGTCCTCTTCAATCGAAAATTCATTGTTTTTCCCTTAATTCCTTTTTCCTTGGCTTTTATCAACAATTTTTCAAATGGATAGAACTCCTTGCAAGATTATAAATAATTTATAAACTTTATTATCAATTCAGAATTCTTTAATTCTATAGAGTGCGATAACATTATTTCATATGGAGGACAAAAAGTCGTAAGAATACAAAGTAATCTACTTAAAAAAAGTGAGGACGTTCCACGAATGGCGATATCAAAGGGAATGGAATCGACCCTTATCAAACGAGGGCAGGAGATAACGGGAAAAAAACGTCCACCTTTAACTAAATTAACGAATCCTTTACGGCCAAAAACCACAACCGTATGAGGTCAAGTTGAAGAACATGTTCCAGACGGGTCTTCCCAAGAAAAAAAGGAGGGAATAGAAAAAAGTTACTACCTAAAGGGTAAAAACACCTTCGTCCGGTAAATTATCTACAATTGTGAAAACAGGTTGAAGCCGTAATTACCGGTGCGGCTTTATTGTTTTCTCTTTCAACAGTTTAAAGTGCTTTTATAAAACTTTTTTATAGTTAAGTTAATTAACAGAATATAAAAAAAATGAAAGTTTTTTTTAAACACACGAGAACCTTGTTTAAACTGAAGTGACAACGCTAGGAATCTTGACCTTTAAAGGGGTTGAATAATCGTCAGCTTCAAGCACAGTTTTTCTAGACATTTAAATACTTGAAATATTTTATTTTAATTGTGAGAAAGCGTCCTCAGGAGTCATATAAAATAATAAAATCGCGAAGATTTTAAGGTTGATCGACCTCATGACTTTCACCAGATCATCAGCCTTGGGGTCAAGTTCATGGACATAAAAAAAACTTCCTCCCGTCTACTTTCTTCACACCTTAAATAAACTTGTCTACGCCTACCATTTTTATCTCTCAATCATCATTAAACTAAAATAGTTTTTAATGATTTGTGAACGTCCCTGAGTGGATGGGTCGTCCTAGATAAACAGATCGATACTAGGCAATGCGGATTTTCAAAATTTAATCTTCAAGGTGGACTTGAGACTTGATATACAGGGGACCCCATTTTTTTGGTTTTTGGACGTTTTTTTAGTTCTTGACTAATAGTCAAACATTTTTCTGGTTTAGAAACCCTCATTTTACTACTTTAGCTGCCGTTTCTCACAATTTTTTGGACCCTTTTATGTAGTCATTTGGGAAGTACGAAAAGACTTTTAATATTAAATTTTTAGGTGTTTTTCTCTATAATCTGATAGATAATCACCCGTTTTCCTCCCCCAAAATCCCCAACTTTACTCGAATTTAGGACGCTTTTCTCGGTTTTTTGGCATTGACAGGCCCTTTTTGTCCGAACTTACGTAGTTTCCATCATCTTTTTGGGGGGACAACGATTTCTAATGGATTTTTGGGTGTTTTTCGTTTTTTTTTGGTCGAAAATCGCCATTTAACTTTGGGGAAGTCTGTTTTTCTCAGTTTTTCGACTCATTTTCCTACATTTTTTAGGCAGTGAGAGACCATTTGGTCCCAAACTTATGCAGTTTCCCTCAGTTTTTTGACGGGAAATCACATTTTGAATTTCATTTTTTTCAGTTTTGCCTTCATTTCTCACAATTTTTTGGACCCCTTTATGTGGTTTTACTCATTTGTGCAGTTAGAAAGCACCTTTAATATTGGATTTTTATGTGTTTTTCTCTATAATCTGATAGAGAATCACCCATTTTACAGAGTTTAAGGGAGTTTTTGTGGGTGTTTGACCAAAAAAACCCAACTATACTCGAATTTAGGAAGCTTTTCTCGATTTTTTTGGCAATGGCAGGCCCTTTTTGTCCAAATTTACGTAGTTTTCATAATCTTTTTGGCGGGAAATAACGTCTTCTAATGGATTTTTGGGTGTTTTTCTCGTTTTTTTGGTCGAAAATCGCCATTTTACTTTGGGTAAGTCTGTTTTTCTCAGTTTGTCGACTCATTTAAAGAAATTTTCCATTTTTTCCTACGATTTTTCGAGGCCAAAAACCCCAATTTTATTCGATTATAGGACGTTCTCCTACATTTTTTTTTTGGCAACGAGAGACCATTTGGTCCCAAATTTATGCAGTTTCCCTCAGTTTTTTTGGCGGGAAATCACATTTTGAATTTCATTTTTTTCAGTTTTGCCGTCATTTCTCACAATTTTTCGGACCCTTTTATGTGGTTTTACTCATTTGCGCAGTACGAAAACACCTTTATATTGGATTTTTAGGTGTTTTTCTCTATAATCTGATAGAAAATCACCCATTTTACCGAGTTTAAGGGAGTTTTTGAGGGTTTTTCACCAAAAACCCCAACTATGTGTGTGTATGTATGTGTGTTTAGAAGCCTTTTCTCGATTTTTTCGGCAATGACAGGACGTTTTAGTCCGAATTTACGTAGTTTTTCTCATCTTCTTGGCGGGAACTAACGTTTTCTAACGGATCTTTTGATGTTTTTCTCATTTTTTTGGTCGAAAATCGCCATATTAGTTGGTAAGTCTGTTTTTCTCAGTTTGTCGACTCATTTAAAGAGATTTTCCATTTTTTCTACGATTTTTCGAGGCCAAAATCCCCAATTTCATTCGATTTCAGGAGGCTTCACTAGATTTTTTTTTTTTGGCAACGAAAGACCATTTAGTCCAAATTTATGCAGTTTCCCTCAGTTTTTTGGCGGGAAATCACATTTTGAATTTCATTTTTTCAGTTTTGCCGTCATTTTTCACAATTTTTCGGACCCTTTTATGTGGTTTTACTCATTTGCGCAGTAGGAAAACACCTTTAATATTGAATTTTTAGGTGTTTTTCTCCATAATCTGGTATAGAATCACCCATTTTACCGAGTTTAAGGGAGTTTTTGTGGGTTTATGGCCAAAAAGCCCAACTATACTCGAATTTAGGACGCTTTTCTTGATTTTTTGGCATCGAAAGGCCCTTTCTGTCCGAAATAACGAAGTTTCCCTCATCTTTTTGGCGGGAAATAACGTTTTCTTTGGATTTTTGGGTGTTTTTCTCGTTCTTTTGGTCCAAAATCCCCATTTTACTTTGGGTAAGTCTGTTTTTCTCAGTTTGACGACTCATTTAAAGAGACTTTCCATTTTTTCCTACGATTTTTCGCGGCCAAAAACCCCAATTTTACTCGATTTTAGGACGCTTTCCGAAATTTTTTTGGCAGTGAGAGACCATTTGGTCCCAAATTTATGCAGTTTCCCTCGGTTTTTTGGCGGGAAATCACATTTTGTATTTCAATTTTTTCAGTTTTGCTGCCATTTCTCACAATTTTTTGGGCCCTTTTAAGTGGTTTACTCATTTACGCAGTACGAAAACACCTTTAATACTGCATTTTTAGGTGTTTTTCTCTATAATCTAGTAGAGAATCACCCAATTAACCGAGTTTAAGAGAGTTTTTGTGGGTTTTTGACCAAAAAACCCAATTTTACTCGAATTTAGGACGTTTTTCTCGATTTTTTTTGGCAATGAAAGGCCCTTTTTGTCCGAATTAACGTAGTTTTTCTCATCTTTTTGGCGGGAAATAACGTTTTCTTATGGGTTTTTGGGTGTTTTTCTCGTTCTTTTGGTCGAAAATCGCCATTTTAATTGGAGTTAGTCTGTTTTTCTTAGTTTGTCGACTCATTTAAAGAGATTTTACATTTTTTCCTACGATTTTTCGTGGCCAAAAACCCCAATTTTATTCAATTTTAGGACGCTTTGCTAGATTTTTTTTGGCCCATGCAGTTACCCTCAGTTTTTTGGCGGTAAATCACATTTTGTATTTCATTTTTTGGTATTTTTGTTGTTCTCCTGGTCGGAAATCACTCATTTTACTGAGTTAAAGGACTTTTCCCCAAAAGACTACCATTTCACTCAAATTTTAGACTCTTTCCTCCATTTTTTTCCAAGAGAGAACTTTTTGGTCCATAATTTATATCATTCCCTTCAGTTTTTTAGGGGAAACACATTTTAAATCGCATTTTTGTACGTTTTCCTCAATATTCCGGTCGAGAATCACTCATTTTACTGTGTTTAAGGGCGTTTTTCTCAAATTTAAGGCCAAAAACACCAGATTTGATGGCCAAAAAAGCCGTTTTACCGCGTTTTCGGGTGTTTTCTACTATTTGGTGAGGATACTAAATTTTTTATGAACTACTTCTTTCGTAGGGTCCCTTCCCTTTAACAAACAATGCAAATGAAACATGCAGAAATACGATTTTTCAAAGAATCGTTAGGATGGAATCAAAAATGAATTGCCGTCGGTTAGGACAAATCATGAGATAATTTCACCGGGGTTAACAATCCATCAAATTTAATGGCGTCTGTTGTTTTCCTGGTTGACATTTCGTGGCGACACTGTGGGAAAACGTCGCCTGAGCGAAATCCGATGATTGATGCCTCCACCGTAATAAACTCCGAAAAACATCCTGGGAAGATTTTTCATTTATCAAAACCCGTTAAATATCTCACGATTTCTTCAATTAACGCGAAACGACAGAATCTTGATTGATGTCAAAATATATTGCGGACTTTCTGATTTTTATCTGGGAAAAAAGGGGAATTCATTGTGGCCAACGTGACAAAATCCTTCATAGGTGCCTAACCCTATAACGTTAGCATAACAATCAAAACAACCTTTTTTTTCAGTATGCAAATAAAACTCGTTTCTGTCATCTCAAATAAGATCGTTTATCTCAAAATTTAAAGAGTGCGAAACCCCAATGAAAGCAATTTCAATTGAATAACCATTTTTGTAAAAATTTCAAACGTAATTATAGATGTCTTTGACTATCCTTGTATGGTCGCCGGCTCTTTGGGCGGGACTTGTACGGTCCTCGACCCACATTTTTTTTTTCTCTTCAAGGTAGAATCCCTGTCACCCGTAATCGCTTCCGTTCTGCTTGCTTATCTTCTTTAAAAAATTATTTTTAAAAAACGCTTGGAGGAATCCTTCAGCGGGACGGATCAAAGAAGGAGTAAATTGGCGTTCCAAGTTCCAGACGCTTAGTACCACCTGTCCTTCCGACCATTCTCTATTGATATTGGCACTACATCAACCACGTTTCTTTCATTTCTGAAGCTTTTTTTTTCTTATTTTTTATAAATATAATAAAATATCTCAAAACTCGTTAGCGGTTGAAAACTTCAATGGGGCCAAAACAGGACAGGAAAAAGTGGCGTCGCTGCAAGGATCAGGGGTTGCCCAGAGGGCCCCAAAAAGAAAAGGGTAAAAAATTGTAAACACCAAGAAAATCTTGAGTGTCATTGACCTTAAAAAACAATGGCGAAGGTGGATAACAAAGGATTGATAGTGACCAGGGGTCATTTAGATCCTAAAGGGTCCAAAGGACCCATTCCGGAAAACCGACTGTCGAGGGTATAACAATCGATTTCTTTTGAAAGATAAAGAGGGGGCTTAGGAACCAGGGCCCCCATGTCCTAGCGACGCTACTGCACTTTTTCTCAACACCTAAGAGTTTTTTTGCTGTTTTTAGGCGGGAAAACACCTTTTTCTTCGGATATTTGGGTGTTTTTCTTGATTTTTTGATCAAAAATCGCCCGTTTTACTAAGTTGGAGGGTAGTTTTCTACGTTATTGGCCAAAACCACCATTTTGCTCATTTTTATAATTTTTTCGTTCTGATAGTAGTTAGGATCAGGGTTTTTCCGGGTAATATCAGAGAAAAAAGCCCCGAAAAAAGGTAAATTAATCAAAATCAACCCATTTTACCCAACTTCCCTCAATTTTATGGGAAAAAACACCTTTATAATTTACTTTTTGGGTGGTTTTTCTCGAGTTTACAGAGCTTAAGGACATATTTCTACGTTTTTTGAACAAGAAACCCCAAATTTACTCAATTTTTGGACGCTTCTCTTAATTTTTTGGCCAATAGAGGCTTTTTATCCCCCAATAATGGAATTTTCCTCAACTGCAGGCGGCAAAACACCTTTTTCATCGACTTTATGGGTCTTATTATCGATTTTACAATCGAAAAATCACCCATTTTGCAGTGTTTAAGGGCATATTTCTATGTTTTTTGAACTAGAAACTCCAATTTTACTCGATTTTCGGACGCTTCCCTCAATTTTTTGGCCAACAGAAGCCCTTTATCCCCGAATAATCGAGTTTTCGTCAACTTCAGGCGGCGAAACACCTTTTTCATCGACTTTATGGGTGTTATTCTCGATTTTATAATCGAAAAATCGCCCATTTGAGTTTAAGGGCATATTTTTATGATTTTTTAACCAAAAATCCTAATTTTACTCGATTTTCGGACGCTTCCCTCAATTTTTTGGCCAAAAGAAGCCCTTTCTCCCCAAATAATGGAGTTTTCCTCAACTGCAGGAGGCAAAACACCTTCTTCATGGACTTTTGGATCGATTTTATAATCGAAAAATCACCAATTTTGAAGAGTTTAAGGGCATATTTATATGTTTTTGAACTAGAAAGCCCCATTTTATAAGATTTTCGGATGCTCGACTTCATTTCTTTTGCAAAACGAGACCCCTTTTTCCCCGAATTCAAGGCTTTTTCCTTCAGCTGAGGGGGGGGGGGGGGGGGGCTTTAGCGTTTTTATCAATCTCCTAGTCTAGAGTCACCATTTTACCTATTTTACTACTAGCGTTCTACTTTTTGGCCAAGAAACCCCTGTTTCACTAGATTTTCTTTCATTTTGGTTGGGTTGGCAAAACTGTGATTTGACACCTGAGATTTCCGCTTAAAAGTTTGAAGGCGGGGCTTTGAAATGTCAATTTTTCCGCTTTTCCCAGATTTACAGCAGTAAATCGATGATAAATGCTTAAATGCCATAGTAGGATTGAAACTGTAAACAAATGCGTGAGATTACTCTTTCGATAAAGACATGTAGGAGAAGAAGAAAAAAAGTAGAAAAAGAAAGACCACGTCTGGACAATAAATCTTTGGCAACCCTCCATCTTTTTCCAGGGCTGCTTAGTAAACAAGAGGTGGAGTCGAAAGGCCTTGTTTTCAATGAATGAACCAGCCTCGTTAATCAAGCCCCAGATGACCTTAGCCCGAGAGGCTCTTCTTATTCTATCCGGTTCTATCTTCTCGCTGAGGCTTCCGTCCGTAAAAATTACATGCGCTACCCGCATCACAAAATATAAGATTCAAAAGATCGTGGGATCTTGGCCTTATAGTTAAAAGCCAAAAGGTTTTGCCACCGTTTTTTCTCTCTTAAAAACCCGTTTAAAGCGCAATAGTTTAAAAGGTCACACAAAACCATTTCAATTTTCATTGCAAAAATATTCAACGCAATTTTTTTAAAAGACCTTGATTTCAAAAATTTGTTTCCTGTTTATCAAAAACTCGACCTCACGTAGAATATTTTATGTTAAAATTCTCAAATAAAAAACTCATTAAAGCAGATTTTCTCGAGGAAAAAAATAAAACAAATTAATTAAAATGGTAACGGAGGTTTCATAAAATTAGGGAACGATTCATCGTTTGCGTGTTTACGCTGAACGGTGAAACCACGCGACAAACTAATGGCACGCTAATTTTTTGGTGCTTTGACCCTTTGGTAAAACAGACATTTTATTGTCAGTGTTGGTAAAACTTTTGTTAAATCGTCAGATTGTTGGTAAAACTGTCGTTAAATGGTCATATTGTTGGTAAAACAGGCATTTAATTGTCAGGGTGTTGGTAAAACTTACGATAAATCGTAAAATTGTTGGTTTAACTGTCGTTAAATCGTCGAAGTTTTGGTAAAACTTTCGTTAAATCGTCATATTGTTGGTAAAACTGTCGTTAAATCTTCCAATTGTTGGTAAAACTTTCGATAAATTGTCATAATGTTGGTAAAACTTTCATTAAATCGTCGGATTGTTGGTAAAACTTTCGGTCAATCGACATATCGTTGGTAAAACTGACATTTAATCGTCAAAATGTTGCCAAAATTTCGTTAAATCGTCAAATTGTTGGTAAACTCGTTAATCGTCAGATTGTTGGTAAAACTGTCGTTAAATCATCAGATTGTTGGTAAAACATACATTTTATCGTCAGAGTGTTGCTAAAATTTTTGTAAAATCGTCAGATTGTAGGTAAAACTGTCGTTAAATCGTCGGAGTGTAGGTAAAACTTCCGTTAAATCGTCAGACAGTTGGTAAAACTGTCGTTAAATGGTCATATTGTTGGTAAAACAGGCATTTAATTGTCAGGGTATTGGTAAACTTACGATAAATCGTAAAATTGTTGGTTTAACTGTCGTTAAATCGTCGAAGTTTTGGTAAAACTTTCGTTAAATCGTCATATTGTTGGTAAAACATACATTTTATCGTCAGAGTGTTGCTAAAATTTTTGTAAAATCGTCAGATTGTAGGTAAAACTGTCGTTAAATCGTCGGAGTGTAGGTAAAACTTCCGTTAAATCGTCAGACAGTTGGTAAAACAGACATTTAATCGTCAAATTGTTGGTAAAACTCGTTAATCGTCAGATTGTAGGTAAAACTGTCGTTAAATCATCAATGTGTCAGTAAAACTATCATTAAATCGTCAGACTGTCGCTAAAACATTTGATAAATTGTCAGAATGTTGGTAAATCTGTCGTTAAATCGTCAGATTGTTGATTAGCCTGTCGTTAAATCGTCAGTGTCTTGCTAAAACTGTCGTTAAATCGTCAGACTGATGGTCCAAATAAGCAACAAGAGTTTTCATATCCAGTGAAAATAAAAATAGTTTCTTGGCTGGCAAAAGGAAAAACACTCAAGAAAAGTGGGTTTTCTCGGCGAAAAAGCCCTCAAAACTGCTAAAAATCTAGTGAAGAAGCGATTCATTAGCCAAATAGGCAAAAAGAGCTTTAAAAATCCAGTAAAATAATAGTTTCTTGCCAAATAAACGGTGAAATTTAGTGAAATTTACGAGAAACTTAATTTTTTTTTGTAAAAAGGCCCTTGACCTTTTTTTGAGAGGTTTCTCATTTTTGAATGGTCAATAGGGATATAGCCAATTATCTTATTAAGTTCAAGAGTAAGGTTTCTTTAAAATAGGACCGAAATTTTCATAAAATTGAACCAGGGATTTTGTAGACAAAAAAAATCTGATTCGATTTGTGCGGTCTTCGAAACCCGATCTGACCTCAGAGGCGTGATTAATGGTCGAAAAACGACCGATGCCCAGCCGACCGTGTTTTTATCCATTAACCATTTTTTGTACATCTCATCACTTCCATTAATTCGGTTTAGTTCAGAGGATTCGGGACGGACGGAAGGTCACGACAAAAGGGCCCCGACTTTGTTTGCTCAAGGGGAAAACTAGCTGAGTTCACAAGAAGTTAACAATCGGATTTTTATTTTAGTTACGGCTCGCCGTACAAAAAAACGCTGATTAATCTCATATTTTAAAGTTTTTTTTTCTAGATTCTTAGCTCCTCCCATTTTTAGAGTACAATAATAAGAATTTTAAAATATGCTTGCTTTGATAGCTCAGCTAAAAATTAAGAACTAACATAATTTTTTGGAAACCCAAATTAAAGAAAAATGCTGTTTGAAATTTTTTTTCTCCAGTTAAAAAATAGATTTGACTTTTTGTGCGAGGTAGGGGAGGGTGACGGCGGAGAACACCTTAAACAAAACGCATTTCACACAAAAGTAGTTGAACATAAAAAAATCTGCAATTCGACATAAAAAAATCTGTAGTTCACCATAATGCATTTCGGCATAATGGAAGTGAACATAAAGCTCTCAAAAGTTCAAAAATTTTGAGCATAATTTCAACATAAAGCGTTTCGCCATAAACGACTTTTAATGAAAGTCGACATAAAAAATGCAAGTCAGCACAACGTTTCAGGTAGGAGCCGGGTAGGGAGGGTGACGGCGGAGAACACCTTCAACATAACGCATTTCACACTAAAGTAGTTGAACATAGAAAATCTGCAATTCGACATAAAAAGTCTGTAGTTCACCATAATGCATTTCGGCATAATGGAAGTGAACATAAAGCTCTCAAAAGTTCAAAATTTTGAGCATAATTTCAACATAAAGCGTTTCGCCATAAACGACTTTTAATGAAAGTCGACATAAAAAATGCAAGTCAGCACAACGTTTCAGGTAGGAGCCGGGTAGGGAGGGTGACGGCGGAGAACACCTTCAACATAACGCATTTCACACAAAAGTAGTTGAACATAAAAAATCTGCAATTCGACATAAAAAAGTCTGTATTTCACCATAATGCATTTCGGCATAATGGAAGTGAACATAAAGCTCTCAAAAATACAAAAATTTTGAGCATAATTTCAACATAAAGCGTTTCGCCATAAACGAGTTTTTCAATAAATGAAAGTCGACATTAAAGAAATGCAAGTCACCACAAGCTTCTCACCATAAATGCATCTTTTTGAACTGTTTGTTTCTCCATAAAACTGTTTCTGTCGTTTGGGCATAATACATCTCACCATAACATGTATACGTGTCGACATAATGCGGTTCGCCATAATGTATGTGACCATAAATTAGCAGAAATCGTGAGTTACAGTACACCATGAAAATCTGCAATTCAACATAAAGAAAATAGTCGAAAACGTTCACCATAATGCATTTGAACATAACACATCTCACCATACAGAAGAGATTCAACACATGTCGTTTCGTCATAAAACTGTGTCGTTTGTACATTATACATCTCACCATAAACTAGGGACAGCGAAAGCAAGCCTATTTTCGCTGTTTAAAACGCGATTAGGGCGAAACGACAAAAACCTTATTACATGACAGTTCACCATAATGCAATTCAATATAAAGCATCTCACCATAAACTAGAAAAAGCAAGCAGGCAGCCAATGGGATCAGCTTTATAACACAAGGGGGTTAATTTTTATCCTCTCGCGAGGATGAGCGAATTGCATTATGGTGAACTGTCAAGTTTTAAGGTTTTTGTCGTTTCGCCATAATCGCGTTTTAAACGGCGAAAATAGGCTGGCTCTATGGCTGTCCCTAGGTTATGGTGAGATGTATTATGCCCAAACGACAGATAGTTTTATGGCGAAACGAAAAGTTCTATAAAATGAAAGTTTATGGTGAGATGTATTATGCCGAAACGACAGAAACAGTTTTATGGCGAAACGACAAGTTCTATAAAGTGTTTCCTTTATGTTCAACTGCGTTATGTGGAAATGACAAGTGTTCTCTTCTGTATAGCGAGATCTATTACGTTCAAATGCATTACTTCTTTATGTTGAGTTGTAGATTATGGTGAACGGTAACTCGCGATTTCTGCTATTTTATGGTCAAATGCATTATGACGAACCGCATTATGTCGACACGTATACGCAGAAACTCCCAAATCCTCAATATCTTAGCCAACCAAACTTTAAGGTTAACAAAAATTAAGATAAGAATTTGGACCAAAGCTTTTGGCCTGGAAGTCAAAATCAGGTGACATTTTGAGCATAGAAAAATCAGATGATTTGTGCGTTTTTTAAGCCTGTATGTTTGCTGTATTGACGTTTGCTTCACGACAGGCGGAACGCGGCCGTGCTTCTCGAGATTTCTTACCGTCTATAATCACGTCCGCGCTAAAACCAACATAGGAGTGACCGGGAGGGATCTCACGAGTCCGTAATTTGTATTATCGTGATGTAGAGTTGTGTGCTAATTACTGCGGGGCGGGGGGTATCTGATGAGGGCCTCTGGCCGAGTGCCGAGGAACGTCCCTTCACCCTGGCAGACAGACAGAGAAAACCTCACGACCCGAGAGATAGACGCTCGTGCTCCGCGTTATCGTTTTATTTCCGAACGTTTCTTTTTGTTTTATACACCATCTTTCAGAGAAACGGTCGTAAAGCACTTAAAACTTTTTTGACGCACAAAAACTTTCTCGATTTCTTACACATAAAATACATTTGGAACAAGGGATATCTTCTTGTTTCTACAGTTACACCCCCCCTCCTATCAAAAGTCGAGAAGTCGCCCATAAAACGATTTCTAGAACGGCTCCAAAGTTATGGCTGTTATCCCCAACTTTTAAATTCATTTCCATACGTTTTTAAAGAAATTAAAAAAGACAAAATGGAAAAATACCTCATGTTCTATATCCAGCAGACGTTCACTTACTGACTCATTTTCACCCCTACGAGCGAATATTGTCGTAGATCAATAGAACAGAATATTGTGTTTACTGCCCTTTTGTCCCTCCACCCCTCAGAAGTTTCCCATTGTCCGGAGCCCGTAGAGTGGGTTAATGGAGTCGAAAAACTTGCAAATTTCGAAAGAGAAAGGTTTTTTTTTATTCTTTCAGATTCGATCTGTCTTTCTAAATGACGGTGCCCACGACGATAATTAAGATTATCGGATCCCATTCTCTCGGACCTTTCACTCGCCACATAAGAAAAGTGTGATTTTTCACACGTAAGCCGGAGACAGGATGCTGTCTGCAACGGAAACGCATGATACGAATCGATTAGTCACTTACATCAAAGCTACTTCGAAAAGATTAAAATCTAAGCTTTCAAACGACCTATCTGGCAAGTTATTCGGTTAAAAACTTACCGAGTTATAAATTTTTAATAAATTAGGCCAGTTTTTACGAACTCCAAGAAGGTTCTGGAAGCAAAAGCAATGATTATACAGTTTTTGAGTCAAGAAATGGACCCTCTTTTAGCAGAAGTTTTGGCCAAAAAGGACCCTTTTAAAGGGTTTTAGGGACAAAAATCCATGTTAGACAAAACTTTTAGGCATTTTTCCCTCAATTTTTTGGAAGGGAATCCCATTTTCGCCGGATTTGCAGGAGTTTTCCTCAGTTTTTCGCCAAAGTTTAGACAGATTTCTTTGGCTTTTTGCCGAAAAAATAAACAGGGAACCCGCATTTTACAGGATTTTTGGCCAAGAAATCAATTTTAGACAGACTCTTTAAGGGCCCGAGCATTTTCTTTCAAAAACAAGAGATCGCAGCACTTTCAAAATTACTTTCCTATATTTGAACACTAAAAATCGTCGTAAAATTTTTTACAAAAGATAGTTCTCCTTAGTTTGGGAATGTCTATACGGTCTTCGGAGCAGTTTTTCCGAAAAAATTTTCCTTTGGAAAATGGAAAACTTACTTTTCGACTAAAACATTTTTTCCAAAAATACAGCTAGCCATTTTGTAGGCTTTGATGAGCTCTTTCCAAAAATACATTTTATAAGAAAATCCGATGAATAGTTTCGTTGTAATCCTTTTACAAGATTTGGAGGAATTTCGGCCGCTCTCTTCGCTTCCCTCAAACATCACTGAAAACGGACAACGGGTTAAAAATAGACCAAAGTTATGAATTTTAAAGTAGTTCTTTCCGTGCTCCGTATTGTTGGTATTTTTAAAAAACAGGTAAATTGTCGTTAACAAGCCCTTTCGTGATAGAAACACTTGAAAATTGAGCGTTTCCCTCGAACAATCGGCACATTAATATTTCCCTTCCTTCGGCGGTAGTTCGTTATTTTAAATGACACGGAAGAACGTTCAGGGAAGTGCATCGCCTCAAGATAATTTCTCGCCAACTTTGAGCTCCTGTGAAACTTCCGATCGTTGGGAAAACTCTCACGACGTTTTTTCAATGATAAAATACGAAATAAAAACAGTTTTGTTAATGAAAAGTACTAGTCTGGAGCTGGCCCCGACGGGAACTTCCTTAAGAGAAGTAACATATAGGAGGGGGAAGTATATGGGAGGGAAGTATAACGGAGTGGGAAGTATAACGGAGTAGGAAGTATATGGGAGGGGAAGTATAACGAACGGGGAAGTATAACGAACGGGGAAGTACTAAGTTTTTTTTGTAAAAAAAAAAAATTTTTTTTTTTCAAAAATTTTCAAAGTTTTTTTCGAAAAATTTTCCGGGTTTTCCTTTTTTTTTTTTTTTTTCGAAAAATTTTCTAAGTTTTTCTTTCTTTTTCTTTTCTTTTTTTTTTTTGAAAAATTTTTTAAGTTCTTTTTTTCGAAAAATTTTCTAAGTGTCAAGGTAGAAATAATGGGCTCTTTGGCCTAGAGATGTGCCTCTCGTAAAGGGTAGAAGTACGAAATTTCTCCCTACTAATAAAAATAGTAATTAAAAAGTGGCAATTTTTTTGCACCAAAATTCTTAAAAATATAAGGAGTAATTGGTGAAAATTTGGTGAAAATCGGATTAACGGTTCGGCCGCAGCGAATTTTTTAAAATTTCAAACAGACATATCTCCTTGTGAAAATTGTGGCCGTAAAGTGTTCCGGAAAAAAATGCTATGGACGGCCGGACGGCCGGCACCACAGACAAAGTTGAGATCGGTAAAGATCAATATTCGATTTGACCCTCCGGGTCTGGAAGACCCTTCCCCAAAAACCCGACGTCGAGGGTATCGCAATAACTTCTTTAAGGAAGTTAAAAATACAAAGAATTTTAAAAGAAAAAATTAACATATTCTTTTGACCTTCTTATCCAACAAACATTCTTGTTTTCGTCAATAAAACAATTGAATTTTTTTTAGAGGAATGATTATGTATATTTGAAATTAGATCGGTGGGTGGTATGATCGTCCTGATACACAAGAAGCTCTTCAATGCCATCGTATTTACATAATTGGGGGCTTCAATTATTTTGATTTATTTTACATCAAGATTTATCGAATCCTATTTAACGTTATTAGGGATTATTACGTATAATTTGATTATTTCTTGAAGTATATCCGATATTATCCACAGGTGGAGATAAAAAAATCTACCTAAAAAAGGGACCGCGCAGATGCATCCCGAAAGCAGATGCCGCTCGAAAAAGACGAGTTCCGGCCTTAATAAAGGCCTCACGGGGCAGGTGGAGGAGTCGTGAGAACTCACGTGGGAACACACGTGCCCCCTTTTAAATACGAGAGTTTTCGATATCGATCCTACCTGCGACAATATTAATGGCGAGGTTCATTGACCAAGATAATTTTTTTTCCTTTATAGAGATAAAAGCGAAACGATTCTATTATGGCTTCCGTTAGGTTTATTGCTTTGACAAGGAGCTGGTCAAGATTTTATCGAGTTCAACGGCCGTGAAGGTGTAAATTTTATTGCTTTTTGATTACGAAATACGTTGATTTTCATATAACAAATTCAAATGTGGAGAGAAAGAAATTATCAGCTTTATTCCAACCGCAGTTTGAAACTCCTGGAGCATGCGCAGAAGGATTTGCACGTCAGATTCGACAGACAAATGATTAGTTCGACGTCAGATTTGACGTCTAAGTCCTTTTGCGCATGCTCCAGGAGTTTCAAACTGCGGTTGGAACAAAGCTAATATTTAAAAATTTTTCAAAACGGATTCTTTTCCCCCTTTTTTTGTGGGAGTGTTTTCCTTGGTTTTTTGGCCTAAAAAACTCCCTCCTATAAAGATTTTTGGACGTTTGGCAAAAAACATTTATCAGCATTAACACGAGTTTTCCTGCGTTTTTCAACGCAAAATTTGTTATATTTGTATTTTTTTAATTTTTGGGCGTGTTTCTCGGTTTTTAGGTCAAAAACAAGACTTTACCAGATTTTTAGGGGGTTTTCCTCGATTTTCCGAAGAAGAAAGAACATTCAAATGTGGAGAGAAGTTAATATTTGTAAGGAAAATTTTTTATATTTTTTAAACCGAATTCTAGGGAGTTTTCCCCCTTTTAGTGTGTGACTTCCTCGGGTTTTCGGCCTAAAAAAACTCCCTTCTATAAACATTTTTGGACGTTTTCCACGGTTTTTAGGCCCAAAAAAACATTTATCAGGATTGACAGGAGTTGCCCTGCGTTTTCCAACGCAAAATTTGTTTTATTTGGTTTTTTTGGGCGTTTTTCTCGGCTTTTAAGTCTAACAAACAGACTTAACCAGATTTTTAGGGAGTTTTCCTTGGTTTTCGGGCCAAGAAGCAGCTTTTTTACCGGATCTTAGGGGTTTTCCTCGAAGTGAAAACCCTCAATTGTTTTTTTTTTAATTTTCAGGCGATTTCCTCTGTTTTAAGGGCAAAAAAAAATCTTTTTTACCGGACTTTTGTGAATTTTCCTCTATTTTCTGAAGAAGAAAGAACAAATTGAAATGTGGACAGAAAGACATTAATGTAAGGTAAATTTTTATATTTTTAAACCGGATTCTAGGGAATTTTCCTCCTTTTTTTGATCAACTGCGGTGGGTTAGTGGTCATATTGGTTGACTCACACCTCGGAGGAAAAGGTTGATCACGCAAAATCTGTAAGCCTAGTGGAGATCCCTTTTTGCACACGAAAAGTCAAGCCATTTATCAAGGGGTTTAACAATCTAGTTTTTCCACTAGAGTCGCCTGATATAAATCATGAGCCAATTAAATAATTTAAGGTTAGCGGGTCGACGATAAGGGCGTTTTTCCTGATTAAAATCCTGGGGCTTCTGTGCCAAGTGAAAGATTGCAAAAAAAGACTCTCTCCCCCAGTTCGCAAGTTTGACCTTTACTATAATTTACTCCGGCCTACTTTTTGGGGGAGCATTTAATATAAAAAAAAGGTTTTTAGTCTAAATAATGAATTAACACGTTCGCCTTGAACGGGGGCCAAAATTCTTTACACGAAAACGTTTTAAAATTGTGAAATTTCCAAATGATGACAGGTGTATCTGCTATTTTATTGCCGAGATTTATATACAAATCAGCAGATATCAAGACAGGTGCTGGAACATTTTATGGGGTTCACACACGGGAATTTATTTCCATCCCATATGAGGGAGGCCATAAAATTTGGTGAACCCCTCGCCAATCTGGTTTTAACGACTTTTGCGCTATTTTAAACAAATTTTAGTTGAAAAGGCAACCCCTAGAATCTGAAATAAGGATATTAATAGCCTTTTTGTTCTACGGTTTATGCGTATCGGCCTCGATCGTTCAACCGGGGACTTGACTTGGAAATGATGTCCCGTTTGTTACGTTTCTCCGTCGATTCCCTTATTTTGCATAAATCAAAAAAAAATTCGTGATTCTCGACTTTTGAAATCCACATGGGCCAAAAGGTTACCTTTTAATTTTGAATGAGTCTTAATTTATCTGACGAAATACACGCCGTTGGAAATTGGCAATATGGCGAGGAGAAAATAAGATTTCACGATTTTTTTTTATGGTCATGGGAAAATCTTGGCGTCTCCCACGGGGATAAATATGTAAGCTTCGCTTCTGAACTTTCTTCCGTTGGGATCATATCGTTATGTAGCTATTGAAACGGATCTTATTAGGTACTCTTCGTGTATAGTTTCAATACCCACGTTTATCACATTGCTATGTACCACCTTTTTTACTTCTTTAAAGAAGTTATTGTGATACCCTCCACGTCGGGTTTTTGGGGAAGGGTCTTCCAGACCCCGGAGGGTCAAGTCCAATATTGATCATTATCGATCTCAATTTTGTCTGTGGTTCCCCTCCCTTATACTCAGTTATACTTCCCCCTCAGTTATACTTCCCTCCCTTATACTTCCCCCTCCTATATTTTTACTTCTCTTTAAGGAAGTTTGGTTGGAAGCTCTTCAACTACTAGGTACTTTCTTGAATCCTTCTTTATACAAACTTTTGGGGCGTTTACTCGTTTTGAAAAATTCTGGACCGCTAACTTTATTTGTGAAGACGGTACCGCAATTTTTAAATTTGACTTTCAGTGACCGCAGAAGCTTCTGCAAAAATAGGTCAGCAAAATAAGGAAGAAGTTTTATTTAAATAATTTTTTTTCATTCTATCCTTGAATATTTGTTACATGAATGTCCATGAAAATCAACGTATTTCGTAATCTAAAAGCAATAAAATTACCTACTCCTTCACGGCCGTAAAAAGGGGGTTTCTTGGCCGGAGAAAACGCCCGAAAATTAAACTTCTTAAAAAAATGGTTTTCCCTTCAAAAAATCGTGGAAAACTCCCTACGATCTGGGAAAAAAAGCTGTTTCTTGGTCTGAAAGCCAAGGAAAACTCACAAAAAATCCGATAAATTCTGGTTTTTTTGCCCCAAAAACCAACAAAAAAGCCCAAAAAAAAAAAGGTCTCAAAACTCATGTCTATTCTGTAAAAAGGGGGTTTTAGCCCTAAAAACCGTTGAAAAAGGAAAAAAAAAAAAAAAAAAATGTAAAAGGTTAGTTGATCTCAAGTGGAAAAACTAGATTGTTAAACCCTTGATAAATTGCTTGACTTTTCGTGTGCAAAAAGGGATCTTCACTAGGCTGACAGATTTTGCGTGCTCAACCTTTTCCTCCGAGGTGTGAGTCAACCAATATGACCACTAACCCACAGCAGTTGATCTCTAGTGGAAAACTAGATTGTTATACCTCTTGATAAATAACTTGACTTTTCGGGTGCAAAAATCAGAGATCTTCACTAGGCTAACAGATTTTGCGTGCTCAACCTTTTCCTCCGAGGTGTGAGTCAACCAATATGACCACCAACCCACAGCAGTTGCTCTGCTAAAAATGGAAGCAGTAAAAACGTTATTCCAATTTGGAATATTTTTACGGTATGCGAGATTATTCTTGGAGGCTCCCGGCGTAGTTTTGCCCTGAAAACGTCTCAAACTCCCTGAAAAGGTACGACAACTACTTCCTCGATTCCATTTAAGGAAGTCGAATCGTTACTTAGATTAGACACAGACGTTTCCGGATCTGAATGTTCGAAGGGCCTGGTGAGAAAAAGAATTTTTTTTTCCTCATCCGTGGTGACTGTAACATTCTTCCAACATATTTCAATAAAATAAAAATTTTAACCGCAGTATTTTCGAGCTTTTCTCTTTAAAAGGATTTTCGAAAGTGGGTCATTTTACTTTTTTTTTTTTTTTTTAATTTTTTAACTCTTTTGGCTAAAAATCAAGGACTTTCTAGGCGAAATTTTAATAGAGTTTTCACACTTTCAATCACGAGTTAATTGTTTTAAAATTTTTAATGTAATTTACAACAGTGAAAGTACACGAAAATTATAGTAAATTTATTATCTAGTAACCAGGAAAAGGGCCTAGCACATCCACCGTCCCAAAAAGCCCCCCCCCCCCCCCAATTAAGAAGAAAATGCTCAAAGACGGGGTCTCTCGGGCAAAATGGCCAAAACTACGTTAAAAAATGAGGTTTCTGGCGAAAATTACCGGGAAAAAGCTCAAAAATATTATACGTGGGTTTCTCGGTCGAAGAAACGAAGAAAACCTACAAAAATCCCATAAAAACTGAAGCAAACTGCATAAAAGTCTCCAAAAAGTGGGTTTCTCGGTAGAAAATACACAGAAAAAATCGGAAAATTCGTTCCAAAGAGGTTTTTTTGGCCAAAAACCGTGAAAAACAAAGAGTTTTTTGGCCTGAAAATCCAGGAAAACGCCCATTTATTAAAAAGTGGCGATTTTGAACAAAAAGATCCAGTAAAGTGCAAAAAAAAAAGTGGGTTCCTCGGTCAAAAAACCATGAAAACCCCAGAAATCCCTTAAAAAGGCTGTTAGAAGTACATAAAAACCCCTGAAAAATGACGTTTTAAGACTTATTTAGGGACAATTAGGGTTGAAAAATTACCTACCTGGGCGCCAGCTACCTGAAATAAGGTCACTTACTTTTAACCTACCAATTAAACCCTACCTTAGTTTTAAGCCCAAAAAAGGATAGATTTCACTATTTTGTGCGTTTTCAGGCTTAAAATAAGACATTTTGTCAAAATTTTAGGGTATCGAGACCACTTTTAAACTGTTTTCATCAAATATCTCGATAACTATGAGGTTTACAGCCAATGTTATTTAGTACAAAATTAATCTACGTTAGATTTCAAACAAAAAGTACAAAGTATAAAATCTTGCTAAAGTTTATGGTTTCTACGTTATGGACGTACTAAAGTTTAGAGGATAAAGGTGTCGAAAATCGGTTTTTGACAGTTTTTATCAAATATCTCAAAAACTATGAGGTTTATGGCTAAGGTTATTAAGTACAAAATAATCTACGTTAAATTTTCAACAAAAAGTACTAAGTACAAAATCTTGCTAAAGTTTACGGTTTCTACGTTATGGACGTACTAAAGTTTAGAGGATAAGGGTGTCGAAAATCGGTTTTTGACCGTTTTTATCAAATATCTCGAAAAACGAGGAAGTTTACGGCAAAGGTTATTAAGTACAAACATAATCTACGTTAAATTTGCAACAAAAGTACTAAGTACAAAATCTTGCTAAAGTTTACGGTTTCTGAGTTATGGACGTACAGTTTAGAGGATAAGGGTGTCGAAAATCAGTTTTTGACAGTTTTTATCAAATATCTCAAAAACTATGAGGTTTACGGCAAAGGTTATTAAGTACAAAATAATCTACGTTAAATTTGCAACAAAAAGTACTAAGTACAAAATCTTGATAAAGTTTACGGTTTCCGAGTTATGAAATAGGCCACAGAAAATGGATGTTAAAAATTTTTGAGGGTTTTTTAAATTAAAAAGTGATTTTTTTGGGTCAAAGGGAATAAATTAATTGCTTTGTCGGTAAATAATTTCTGGAAAGCGCTTGAGAATGTCGGGAGGGCCAATTTGGACACCTTTTAATGTTAGCCGCCTCTGGCTATTAAGAAACGATATTTCAAGTCACACTTAATATTTTTTTATCCCTCCTGGGATGTCTCGGATTCCAAACTGTTCCGGTTTCGAGCGTGAAAAATCGTATAAAAGACAAAATAAGGGATTCCTTGGAAAAAGGAATCCAAAGCGAATCCGAGCCAAGTAGAGCGTCGGTGGATGAAACGGGAAACGTCCCGGAAGAAGTTGTAAAAAAACGCAAGGTTACGAAAATAGTCAGATATGACTCACGCTACAAAGCGCTATTGATTGACCCCCACCGAACAGCTGATCGGCCGGCTGGTGGTAAAGACCGTTGCCTTCCATTCTCCTCAAATCATTTCCGTATCATTAATAGCATGCATAATAAACACGTAATAGAGCATAAATCTATTTCGCACTTTTTCTATTATTTTATCACATAAAAAAAATTGAAAAAAATTACCTTTTAGGCTTCCAACGTTTCTTCAGTACAGCTAGCATGTGGCAGGCGACCAAAATAAATAAAATGCCAATAAAATGTAGAAATTCGTCAATTTTAAAACACTTAGGATTTTTTTAAAATTTTAAAAATACATGTTAAAATTCGCTTTTTATGGAAAAAAAGTTATTTATATTTTTTTTTAAATCCACGAGCACCGGTGAAAAAATCACTGTCACATTGTCACATTAACGACTAGAAGGCACCGACACTGTTTTGCGATGATAGAATGGCGTTTGATAGCGGGTGAGAGGTCGTGAATTTTCGGGCTGGCTCGGCTAGCGCGGATGGATTGATTATGGGACGGAGGGGGTCGCCTTCTTCCCTCGTAAACTTTAAAAAAGAAAGGGGGAGAAAATTAAAAGAAAAAGGACGCGGTCTAAACGGGACGGAGTCACGGTACGGAATAACCGGCTTGCCTCTCTTGCAGTCGGACTACCCCTCATCCCCACTAGCCTACCTTCTATTCAACCTCCGTTCCATCTTAATTTTAATTTTTTTTTAAATCCCGTTGCGTTTTGTCCATACAAACCTACATTTTTTATAATTAAGCGTGGAACGTATTTTAAAACGAGAGACAAGCAGCCATGGTACTTAGGGTCGAAACTTTACGAATTTCATGATTAATGACACTTGTAATTTATGTTTAAGTTATGTTTTTTTTAGTTAAATACCTGATTTTCGGAGAAATATTTGGACAAAAAGTCAAATCTATGGCATCCAGCTGATCTGAATCTCTACTCCCAATCTCTCTTAGTTCTCGTTTTTGATGCTCCTCCTGGTGGCACATTTTGGTGTGTAGCTCTGTCAGCTAAATTCCAGATTTTTGGACATATAGTTGGACGAAAAATTCAAATCTATGGCATCCAGCTGATCTAAATCTACTCCCTATCTTTCATAGTTCTCGTTTTTTTATGCTCCTCTTTGTGGCATATTTTGGTGTGCAGTTGTCAGCTTAATACCAGATTTTTTGAGAAATATTTGGAGAAAAAAGTCAAATCTATGGCATCCAGGTGATCTAAATCTACTCCCAATCTTTCTTAGTTCTTTTTTTGATACTGCTTTTGGCGGCATATTTTGGTGTGTAGCTACCCCTCATCACCACTAGCCTACTTACTATTCAACCTCCGTTCCATCTTAATTTTAATTTTTTTTTTTTAAATCCCGTTGCGTTTTTGTCCATACAAACCTACATTTTTTATAATTAAGCGTGGAACGTATTTTAAAACGGGAGACAAGTAGCTATGGTACTTTGGGTCTAAACTTCACGAATTTCCTGATTAATTACACTCTTATTTTTATTTATGTTGCCATGTTTTTTAGCTAATACCTGATTTTTGGAGAAAATAGTCAAATCTATGGCATCCAGCTGATCTAAATCTACTCCCTATCTTTCTTAGTTCTCGTTTTAGATGATCCTCTTGGTGCCATATTTTGATGTTAGCTGTCAGTCAGCTTAATACCAGATTTTTGAACAAATACTCTGACAAAATATTCAAATCTGTAGCATCCAGCTGATCTAAATCTACTCTGGTTTTTGTCCATACAAACCTACATTTTTTATAATTAAGCGTGGAACGTATTTTAAAACGGGAGACAAGCAGCTATGGTACTTCGGGTCGAAACTTTACGAACTTAGTGATAAATGACACTATCATCTTATTAAAAAAGCGCCGGAACATCCAGGAAAATTTATGATTATTTTTTCGTTTTTGAAGCATCCCTGGGTGGCATATTTTAGTGTGTAGCTTTGTCAGCTTAATACCTAATTTTTGGACATATTTGGAAAAAAAAAATCAAATCTATGGCATACAGCTGGTCTAAATCTACTCCCTATTTTACTTACTTCTCGTTTTAGATCATCCTCTTGGTGCCATATTTTGATGTCTAGCTGTCAGCTTAATACCAGATTTTTGAACAAATATACTCTGACAAAAAGTCAAATCTGTGGCATCCAGCTGTTCGGAATCTACTCCCAATCTTTCATAGTTCTGTTTTTGAAGCTCCTCTTGGAGGCATACTTTGGTGTGTAGCTCTGTCAGCACAATACCAGATTTTTGGACATAAATTTCGACAAAAATAAGTCAAATCTATGGCATTCAGCTGATCTAAACCTACTCCCAATCTTTCTTAGTTCTCGTTTTTGATGCTCCTCTTGGTGGCACATTTTGGTGTGTAGCTGTCAGCTTACTACCAGATTTTTGGCAAATATTTGGACAAAAAAAGTCAAATCTATGGCATCCAGCTGATCTAAATCTACTCCCTATCATTCTCAGTTCTCGTTTTTGATGCTCCTCTTGGTGGCATATTTTGGTGTGTAGCTGTCAGCTTAGTATTATGTATTAGATTTTTGAACAAATATTTGGACAAAAAGTCATATCTAGGTCGTCCAGCTGATCTAAATGTACTCCCTATCTTTCTTAGTTCTCGTTTTTGAAGCTCCTCTTGGTGGCTTATTTTGGTCTGTAGCTGTCAGCTTAATACCAGTTTTTTGAAGAAATATTTGGACAAAAAAAGTCAAATCTATGGCATCCAGCTGATCGAAATCTACTCCCTATCATTCTTAGTTCTCGTTTTTGATACTCCTCTTGGTGGCATATTTGGTGTGTAGCTCTGTCAGCTTAATACTAGATTTTTGGACAAATATGTGGACAAAAAATCAAATCTATGGCATCCAGCTGATCTAAATCTACTCCTAATCTTTCATAGTTCTCGTTTTCGAAGCTCCTCTTGGTAGCATCTTTCCCATAATAATCTTATTCCTATAATCCTTATAATCCTATTGCAATCCTACTATTGGTGCAATAAAATCCATAAATCCTAGCTTAGAGAGAGAAAAAGGTCTACCAACCCACCTTCCGCCAACTTTTGAACAAAAAAAAAAGTACTTTTTAACATCTCATTTGTCCGAGTGAAACATCTAGACAAAAAGTCAAAACTATTGCATCCAGCTGATCCAACTCTCAATCTTTCTTAGCAACGCACTAAAATGGTCTAATGAAGCCTACCCAAAAAAAACTATTTTTCATAATAAGTCAAGATTTTCAAGCTCCTTGGATCATTAATATAGGCTGTCTACGAAGGCTTTGAGGTATTGCGGGTCTGCGCCTTGAATAAAAGGAAATAAAATATTTTTCATTTTAGTTTGTGTAACACATGATCCTTGACAAAATCATTAATCCTCGTTGACAATTTATCTGAAATGTTTTTATTGAATTCACTTTGTTAATTTTTGTTGTTGTATTCCTTCTAATATTCATTTTAAAAAGATGACTCGGAGTAAAAAATTGAAGAAGAAAGACTCGAAAAGGCAGGAGACGGACAAAAGGGAAACTTCGAAGAGCGAACAGGAAGAGACGTCAAAGCATGAGAAAAACGTCGTCTCTTTTATGTTCAAAAGCGACGAAATCGTTATCATCATGAATATTCTCAAAATAACGGAACTGGTATAAAGAGAACGTTTTGTCCCATTTACAGAAGTGATTTTTAGAACGAGACAAACGCCCTCCTCGGCGCCGTAGTCTTAGGGAAATTCAATATCGTCAAAAAATTATTGGTTGACGGCTACGATCTAAATAAACGTTTTGAGGTAAACAAAATGTCGAAAAGTAAAACTAATAATCAGGATGGGAAAACTGCGACGATGTGGGCTGTGAAGCTGAAGCTTGTTAGCATGGCGGATTTTCTATTTAGGAGAGGAGCGGATGTGAATATGAGCGACGTGCACGGAAATAACGTCCTTCTTGTCGCACTACAGACGCCTGCATGGGACCAAGATGAATTCATAGATTTCTGGTTTAAAATCCAAGATACAGAAATCGATGTCAACCATACAAATGAGGTCGGATTATTTTCAAGTAGACACTTTTTTCCGAACTTTTGAATCTTCAATGGCCCTTGCAGACAAATCTTCTATTGGGAAAGAACTAAATCACTAAACCCTTCATCTCCCAGCCCTCCAGTGGGAAGAGCACTCTAAATTAATCCTTCATCTCTAATTTTCAGTTAGGCTACTCCGTACTTCATTATTTGGTCAAACGCCACTGGGATGCAGCCATCGACGTCATTGCTACGTCATCAAACGTCAACATAAAACCACTAAACCCTTCATCTCCCAGCCCCTCCAGTGGGAAGAGCACTCTAAATTAATCCTTCATCTCTAATTTTCAGTTAGGCTACTCCGTACTTCATTATTTGGTCAAACGCCACTGGGATGCAGCCATCGACGTCATTGCTACGTCATCAAACGTCAACATAAAACCACTAAACCCTTCATCTCATAGCCCCTCCAGTGGGAAGAGCACTCTAAATTAATCCTTCATCTCAATTTTTAGTTTGGCTATTCCGTACTTCATTATTTGGTCAAACGCCACTGGGATGCAGCCATCGACGTCATTGCTACGTCATTGAACGTCAACATAAAACCACTAAACCCTTCATCTCCCAGCCCTCCAGTGGGAAGAGCACTCTAAATTAATCCTTCATCTCTAATTTTCAGTTAGGCTACTCCGTACTTCATTATTTGGTCAAACGCCACTGGGATGCAGCCATCGACGTCATTGCTACGTCATCAAACGTCAACATAAAACCACTAAACCCTTCATCTCCCAGCCCCTCCAGTGGGAAGAGCACTCTAAATTAATCCTTCATCTCAATTTTAGTTTGGCTATTCCGTACTTCATTATTTGGTCAAACGCCACTGGGATGCAGCCATCGACGTCATTGCTACGTCATTGAACGTCAACATAAAACCACTAAACCCTTCATCTCCCAGCCCCTCCAGTGGGAAGAGCACTCTAAATTAATCCTTCATCTCTAATTTTCAGTTAGGCTACTCCGTACTTCATTATTTGTCAAACGCCACTGGGATGCAGCCATCGACGTCATTGCTACGTCATCAAACGTCAACATAAAACCACTAAACCCTTCATCTCCCAGCCCCTCCAGTGGGAAGAGCACTCTAAATTAATCCTTCATCTCAATTTTTAGTTTGGCTATTCCGTACTTCATTATTTGGTCAAACGCCACTGGGATGCAGCCATCGACGTCATTGCTACGTCATCAAACGTCAACATAAAACCACTAAACCCTTCATCTCCCAGCCCCTCCAGTGCGAAGAGCACTCTAAATTAATCCTTCATCTCAATTTTTAGTTTGGCTATTTCGTACTTTATTATTTGGTCAAACGCCACTGGGATGCAGCCATCGACGTCATTGCTACGTCATCAAACGTCAACATAAAACCACTAAACCCTTCATCTCCCAGCCCCTCCAGTGGGAAGAGCACTCTAAATTAATCCTTCATATCAATTTTAGTTTGGCTATTCCGTACTTCATTATTTGGTCAAACGCCACTGGGATGCAGCCATCGACGCCATTGCTACGTCATCAAACGTCAACATAAAACCACTAAACCCTTCATCTCCCGGCCCCTCCAGTGGGAAGAGCACTCTAAATTAATCCTTCATATCAATTTTTAGTTTGGCTATTCCGTACTTCATTATTTGGTCAAACGCCACTGGGATGCAGCCATCGACGTCATTGCTACGTCATCAAACGTCAACATAAAACCACTAAACCCTTCATCTCCCAGCCCCTCCAGTGGGAAGAGCACTCTAAATTAATCCTTCATCTCTAATTTTCAGTTAGGCTACTCCGTACTTCATTATTTGGTCAAACGCCACTGGGATGCAGCCATCGACGTCATTGCTACGTCATCAAACGTCAACATAAAACCACTAAACCCTTCATCTACCAGCCCCTCCAGTGGGAAGAGCACTCTAAATTAATCCTTTGTCTCAATTTTTAGTTTGGCTATTCCGTACTTCATTATTTGGTCAAACGCCACTGGGATGCAGCCATCGACGTCATTTCTACGTCATCAAACGTCAACATAAAACCACTAAACCCTTCATCTCCCAGCCCCTCCGGTGGGAAGAGCACTCTAAATTAATCCTCCATCTCTAATTTTCAGTTTGGCTATTCCGTACTTCATTATTTGGTCAAACGCCACTGGGATGCAGCCATCGACGTCATTGCTACGTCATCAAACGTCAACATAAAACCACTAAACCCTTCATCTCCCAGCCCCTCCAGTGGGAAGAGCACTCTAAATTAATCCTTCATCTCTAATTTTCAGTTAGGCTACTCCGTACTTCATTATTTGGTCAAACGCCACTGGGATGCAGCCATCGACGTCATTTCTACGTCATCAAACGTCAACATAAAACCACTAAGCCATTCATCTCCCAGCCCCTCCAGTGGGAAGAGCACTCTAAATTAATCCTTCATCTCAATTTTTAGTTTGGCTATTCCGTACTTCATTATTTGGTCAAACGCCACTGGGATGCAGCCATCGACGTCATTTCTACGTCATCAAACGTCAACATAAAACCACTAAGCCATTCATCTCCCAGCCCCTCCAGTGGGAAGAGCACTCTAAATTAATCCTTCATCTCAATTTTTAGTTTGGCTATTCCGTACTTCATTATTTGGTCAAACGCCACTGGGATGCAGCCATCGACGTCATTTCTACGTCATCAAACGTCAACATAAAACCACTAAACCCTTCATCTCCCAGCCCCTCCAGTGGGAAGAGCACTCTAAATTAATCCTTCATCTCTAATTTTTAGTTAGGCTACTCCGTACTTCATTATTTGGTCAAACGCCACTGGGATGCAGCCATCGACGTCATTGCTACGTCATCAAACGTCAACATAAACCGCATAACCGGAAAAGGCATCACACCATTGATGATCGCATGTACGGTTTTCCATGAAGAGTCCATCGTCACATTATTAAAACATAAAGCAGACGTTTTGATCGAAGACCACGTAATAAACTAATTAATCAAAACAAATTATTTAAACAATTTTGAATAGAAAGGATGTACAGCTTTGTGTTACGCCATTTCGTTTTTTGTGGAAAACAAAATGAAAATGCCGAATCGTTCGATGGAAAAATTGATGGAAACTTTCGATAGGAAGACCTCCAAAAGAAGTTTTAAAGCATACTTGATGGTAAACTTTTTCACCAATAGGAAAATTGGAATTACTGTTCTAATATTCAAGTGGGGGGGGGGGGGGGACGTGCTTAGAAATTTAGTATAAAAGAAGTTTCTCAGCAAAAAAACCAATGTTCATGACCAAAAATCCATTAAAAAATAGTTTCTCGGATCTAAACCGAAGAAAACGGCCAAAATCCATTTAAAAGGGTTTTTTGAGCAAGAAAGAACTCAAAAAATGTGTTTTTTGGCAGAAAGAGGGAGAAAATGTGTTTTTTGGCAGAAAGAGGAAGAAAAATGTGTTTTTTAGCATAAAGAGGCAGAAAAAAGAGGAAAAAGTACTAGTCTGGAGCTGGCCCCGACGGGAACTTCCTTAAAGAGAAGTAACAATATAGGAGGGGGAATTATAACGGAGGGGGAAGTATCGGAGGGGACGTAAAACGTAGTGGGAAGTATATGGGAGGGGAAGTATAACGGAGGGGGAAGTATAACGGAGGGGGAAGTATAACGGAGGGGGAAGTATAACGGAGGGGAAGTATAACGGAGGGGGAAGTATAACGGAGTGGGAAGTATAACGGAGGGGAAGTATAACGGAGGGGGAAGTATAACGGAGGGGGAAGTATAACGGAGTGGGAAGTATAACGGAGGGGGAAGTATAACGGGGGGAAGTATAACGGAGTGGGAAGTATAACGGAGTAGGAATTATAAAGGAAGGGGATGTAGTAGGGAGGGAAAGTAAAAAAATTTCCGGGTTTTCCTTTTTTTTTTTTTTTCGAAAAATTTTCTAAGTTCTTTTTTTTGAAAAATTTTCTAAGTTTTTTTTTCGAAAAATTTTCCGGGTTTTCCTTTTCCTTTTTTTTTTTTTTTTTTTTCGAAAAATTTTTAAGTTCTTTTTTTTGAAAAATTTTCCAAGTTTTTTTTTTCGAAAAATTTTCCGGGTTTTCCTTTTTTTTTTTTCGAAAAATTTTCTTAGTTCTTTTTTTTGAAAAATTTTCTAAGTTTTTTTTGTCCTAAAAAAATTTTCAAAGTTTTTTTCGAAAAATTTTCTAAGTTTTTTTTGTAAAAAAAAAATTTTTTTTTCGAAAAATTTTCCGGGTTTTTCTTTCTTTTTTTTTTTTTTTTTTTTTTTTTTTTGAAAAATATTCTAAGTTCTTTTTTTCGAAAAATTTTTATGTGTCAAGGTAGAAATAATGGGCTCTTTGGCCTAGGGATGTGCCTCTCGTAAAGGGTAGAAGTACGAAATTTCTCCCTACTAATAAAAATAGTAATTAAAAAGTGGCATTTTTTTTGCTCCAAAAATTCTTAAAAAAATATAAGGAGTAATTGGTGAAAATTTGGTGAAAATCGGATTAACGGTTCGGCCGCAGCGAATTTTTTAACATTTCAAACAGACATATCTCCGCCATTTTTTCGAAATTCAAAAATTCCCCTCGTTACATTCTTCTTCACCGGCTAAAGAAATTTTGGTGAAAATCGGATGAAAATTGTGGCCGTAAAGTGTTCCGGAAAAAAATGCTACGGACGGCCGGACGGCCGGCCGGCACCACAGACAAAGTTGAGATCGGTAAAGATCAATATTCGATTTGACCCTCCGGGGTCAGGAAGACCCTTCCCCAAAAACCCGACGTCGAGGGTATCGCAATAACTTCTTTAAGGAAGTTAAAATAGGGATTTCTCAACCAAAAACGTAAGAATTATCCAAAAATCAGGTAAGAAGATAGCTCCTCGGTCAACAAAAATCAGTAGAATAATGGTTGCTAGGAAGAAAAACCAAAAATCAAAGAAAATCCAGTAAAAAAGTGGTTTTTTAGCCAAAAAAAAGCAAAAGAAAAAAAAAGGTTAGAACTTTTTTCCCCAAAATTGCGAGCAAAACGACCAAAACTCTGAGGGGAAAAAATTTTCGGCCCTTTGTACCTATATTCTAGGATATTTCAACTTATATTGCCCTTTAAAAAGTTTTCTTTCAAGAATTCATTAAAAAATATGGATTTTAGCCAGAAAGAGGAAGAAAATTTGAAAATCTTTTTTGAAGTTTCTTGGCCGAAAAGGCGAGCAAAACGAGGGGGGGGGATGCCTTAGAAATTTAATGTAATAGAAGTTTCTCAGCAAAAAAACCAATGTTCATGACCAAATAATCCATTAAAAAATAGTTTCTCTCATCTAAAACCGAAGAAAACGCCCAAAAATCCATTTTAAGGGTATTTGAGCAAGAAAGAACTCAAAAAATGTGTTTTTTGGCAGAAAGAGGAGAAAAAAGGGAAAAAATAGGGGTTTCTCAATCAAAATCCTAAACAATTAGCCAAAAATCAGGTAAAAAGATCAACGAAAAAGAAAATCCAGTAAAAAGGTGGGTTTTCAGCCTAATAAAGCGAAAGGAAAAAAAGGTTAGAAGGACTTTTCCCCAAAATTGCGAACAAACGGCCAAAACTATGATGGGGAAAAAAATCTTCGGCCCTCTGTACCTACATTCTAGGATATTTGAACTTATATTGCCTTTTAAAAAGTTTTTCTTTCAACTAGGTATCCATTAAAAGATATGGATTTTTAGCCATAAAAGGGAAGAAAAATTGAAAATCTTTTCTAAAAGTTTGACCGAAATGGCGTGCAAAACGAGCAAAAATGTTATAGGTAGAAAGATTTTTAACTTCCTTAAAGAAGTTATTGCGATACCCTCGACGTCGGGTTTTTGGGGAAGGGTCTTCCAGACCCCGGAGGGTCAAATCGAATATTGATCTTTACCGATCTCAACTTTGTCTGTGGTGCCGGCCGGCCGGACGTCCGTAGCATTTTTTTCCGGAACACTTTACGGCCACAATTTTCATCCGATTTTCACCAAAATTTCTTTAGCCGGTGAAGAAGAATGTAACGAGGGGGATTTTGAATTTCGAAAAAATGGCGGAGATATGTCTGTTTGAAATTTTAAAAAATTCGCTACGGCCGAACCGTTAATCCGATTTTCACCAAATTTTCACCAATTACTCCTTATATTTTTTAAGAATTTTGGTGCAAAAAATTTGCCACTTTTTAATTAGGTACTATTTTTATTAGTAGGGAGAAATTTCGTACTTCTACCCTTTACGAGAGGCACATCCCTAGGCCAAAGAGCCCATTATTTCTACCTCGACACTTAGAAAATTTTTCGAAAAAAAGAACTTAAAATTTTTCAAAAAAAAAAAAAAAAAAAGAAAAAAAGAAAAAGAAAAAAAAAACCCGGAAAATTTTTCGAAAAAAAAAATTTTTTTTACAAAAAAAAAACTTAGAAAATTTTTCGAAAAAAAGAACTTAGAAAATTTTTCGAAAAAAAAAAAAAAAAAAAAAAAAAAAAAAAAAAAAAAAAAAAGAGCCCGAAAATTGTTTTGAAAAAACTAACTTGGAAAATTCTCCTTTATACTTTCCCTCCCTACTACATCCCCTTCCTTTATACTTTCGTTCCCTTATACTTCCCCCTCCATTATACTTCACCCTCTGTTATACTTTCCCCTTCCTTATACTTCCCCCTCCGTTATACTTCCCCTCCATATTATACTTCCTACTCCGTTATACTTCCCCTCCGTTATACTTCCCCTCCACATACTTCCCACTCCGTTATACTTCTCCTCCCATATACTTCCCCCTCCTATATAGATACTTCTCTTTAAGGAAGTTCCCGTCGGGGCCAGCTCCAGACTAGTACTTTTTTTTTGGCCTAAAAGAATTCGTAAAAATCGGGCGCTATGGAGCCTGAACATCTGGTTTCAAAACGCCTAAATCACTGAAGCAGAAAAAGCTAAGAAAACCTCATATCTCAATTTTTATTGACCTTTTAGTGCTATAAAAAAATTTTAATTGGTTAAAAATTGAGAAAGTTGCAGAATTTTTATATTAATAATATTTTTTAGAAGAGATTCCAAATAATAAAAGAACCTCTTGAAAAAGGAAACGAGACGTTTTCCACAACGCAGAACATCGTAACCTTCACAATCCGATGCCTCTTCAACGTCAAAGCCTTTCTAGACATGAAGATCTTCAAAATATTGAGCGAAGCAAGTCCCCAAATAAACATATAAATTAAATAAAATTATTCCAGATATTAGAAGAACACATCGAAAGCGAAGAAAACGTCGTTTCATGCGTTATGATTTTATCGGAGATTTTACGTTTCTGCGAATGCTGCATGAGCGAAATCTCTTCCGACGAACTCTACGGCTCCCTCTACGATTCCGGGATATTAGAAATCTGCTTAAAAGCGATAAAAAAGTAAAAACTTATTTTTTTTTCATTTCACAAAATAAATTTTAGGCATAACACTGGTGTGAACGCGAGAAAAATGATGCTTCCTATATTTTTAACGTGTAATCATATTAGTTCGAAAAATTTTATAAGGAAAAATCAAAATGTTCTTATGCATTATTATAAAATTTCGAAGTCTTCAGCGTTTCCTTTTACTTCGCTTTATCCTGATGATAAACACGTCGATCTTGTTCGAGAGTCTATAAATAATTTTAGTAACATTTTGAATGAAACAAAGCAAAATTCGGTTAAGAATCAGAAGAAAAAAGGATTTGATAAAAGGACTAAATCTCTTGAGCCATACAAAAAGGAGAATAACATGAAGAAAAAAAGATCTGAGGAAAATTTATTTAAGGAGGTCCCCAGGAAGAAAGAAGTTTTCGAAGTTTGGCCTGAGAATCACGAATTAGTTCATGAAAGTTCGAATTGGAACGATTACCTCAAAGAAGGCTGCGACCTCTTTGGAGTCGCCGAATGTCCCGAAGAGCCGAAAAACGTCCGAGAAATCAAAATCGAACTAGGAAGCGGAGATACATGCACGGAAGAAAATCAATTTGAAACCCTAAAAGAACTTGAACAAAAACTAAACCAAGTTTTACAAAAATACGAAAAATCTTGGGAAAAAGACTTCAAAAATGGATACCCTGAAATATTCGATTTAGACGAAAGTTTAAAACTGAAGCTCATTTTACCAGATATGGAATCCCATTTTTTAAATTTGGTCAAAAACAAATGGAAAAACTTACACGAAACTCTAAAAACAAATTATAAATCAAAACAGGACCTATGTAAATCGACTATAGAAGAGTTAACATCAAATATGTCAAAATTAGAGGAAACCAAATTTGAAGAAAATGAATCCAGCGATGATAGCGATTTTGACGATTCTTCATCTGATGAGTGGCTGAGGACTGACAAACTTCTCGCCGCCGCAGACAGTCAGACATATCCTTCAGAAGAAAACAAAAAATTAGAGCTCATCTGCCCTGCATGTCGAGAAAAAACATTACGTTTTATTTCAAACAATACATATCAAGAAAAAATTTCAAATTTAAACACAGCTTGGGATAAGCATATTCAATCTGGGAACATCCACGATATCGTTTTTACAGAAAATATTTCAGAATGTAAAATCAAAGATGGAAGTTTCAGTGACGTCTATTTAGGATTGGATCTATGCAGTACGTAAACATATTTTTCAATTCAAAAATCTTTTTTTCTTTTACAGCAAAAAATATTTTGGCTGTGAAAAAAATCCCGAGGGAGACCCTCGCTGAGCAGATGATGGTCGAAACTTTGGAGTTTTCCTTAAAATCATTGATTAATCTCCATTCAGATTTTCTCGTCCCCTATACTCATTTGGTCCAAGTCAAAAATGAGGTTTTTACTTCAAAATATTTCCTCAAAAACTTATTGAATTTCAGTTATTTTTGGCGACTCCTTTATTCGAAAGGAATTTAAGCGAATATTTGATTCTGATGAAGTCCGCAAAATTTTATTTAAAAATTGCTTCTCTTCTTATAAGACAAGTAAACAACTTTTTTGTTTAAATTCTTAATTTTTTTAAGGTTATTAATGGGATTGAATTTCTTCACACTCGTCGTTATCCTGTTATACATGGAAATCTGAAGCCAACCAATATTTTAATCGATTGCCATGGAAAGTTGAGATTGTCAGAATTTGGACTTGGAAATGTATTCTTTTTAATTTTTTTAATTACTTATAAAAAGTGGTGAGCCTGCGAGTCTAGCGAATCTGGTGGGAGAAATCATGAAATGATATTGATTGCTCCTGATTGGTTGGGATCTAATGGCGTTTTTAAAGGGTTATTACGTAGCCGCTCTAGTATTGCGAGTCTAGCGATTCTGGTGGGAGAAATCATGAAATGATATTGATTCCTTCTGATTGGTTGGGATTTTTTAAGGGCTTTTACGTAGCTGCTCTAGTATTGCGAGTCTAGCGATTCTGGTGGGAGAAATCATGAAATGATATTGATTGCTCCTAATTGGTTGGGATCTAATGGCGTTTTTAAGGGTTACTACGTAGCTGCTCTAGTATTGCGAGTCTTGCGATTCTGGTGGGAGAAATCATGAAATGATATTGATTCCTTCTGATTGGTTGGGATCTAATGGCGTTTTTAAAGGGTTATTATACGTAGCTGCTCTAGTATTGCGATTCTAGCGATTCTGGTGGGAGAAACCATGAAATGATATTGACTCCTCCTGATTGGTTGGGATCTAATGGCGTTTTTAAAGGGTTATTACGTAGCTGCTCTAGTATTGCGAGTCTAGCGAATCTGGTGGGAGAAATCATGAAATGACGTCGATTCCTTCTGATTGGTTGGGATTTTTTAAAGGGTTTTTACGTAGCTGCTCTAGTATTGCGAGTCTAGCGAATCTGGTGGGAGAAATCATGAAATGATATTGATTCCTTCTGATTGGTTGGGATCTAATGGCGTTTTTAAAGGGTTATTACGTACTGCTCTAGTATTGCGAGTCTAGCGATTCTGGTGGGAGAAATCATGAAATGATATTGATTCCTTCTGATTGGTTGGGATCTAATGGCGTTTTTAAAGGGTTATTACGTATCTGCTCTAGTATTGCGATTCTAGCGAATCTGGTGGGAGAAATCATGAATGATACATATTGATTCCTTCTGATTGGTTGGGATCTAATGGCGTTTTTAAAGGGTTATTACGTAACTGCTCTAGTATTGCGAGTCTAGCGATTCTGGTGGGAGAAATCTTGAAATGATATTGATTCCTTCTGATTGGTTGGGATCTAATGGCGTTTTTAAAGGGTTATTACGTAGCTGCTCTAGTATTGCGAGTCTAGCGAATCTGGTGGGAGAAATTATGAAATGGTATTGACTCCTCCTGATTGGTTGGGATCTAATGGCGTTTTAAAAGGGTTATTACGTAGCCGCTCTAGTATTGCGAGTCTAGCGAATCTGGTGGGAGAAATCATGAAATGATATTGACTCCTCCTGATTGGTTGGGATCTAATGGCGTTTTTAAAGGGTTATTACGTAGCTGCTCTAGTATTGCGAGTCTAGCGAATCTGGTGGGAGAAATCATGAAATGATATTGATTCCTTCTGATTGGTTGGGATCTAATGGCGTTTTTAAAGGGTTATTACGTACTGCTCTAGTATTGCGAGTCTAGCGATTCTGGTGGGAGAAATCATGAAATGATATTGATTCCTTCTGATTGGTTGGGATCTAATGGCGTTTTTAAAGGGTTATTACGTATCTGCTCTAGTATTGCGATTCTAGCGAATCTGGTGGGAGAAATCATGAAATGATACATATTGATTCCTTCTGATTGGTTGGGATCTAATGGCGTTTTTAAAGGGTTATTACGTAACTGCTCTAGTATTGCGAGTCTAGCGATTCTGGTGGGAGAAATCATGAAATGATATTGATTCCTTCTGATTGGTTGGGATCTAATGGCGTTTTTAAAGAGTTATTACGTAGCTGCTCTAGTATTGCGAGTATAGCGATTCTGGTGGAGAAATCATGAAATGGTATTGACTCCTCCTGATTGGTTGGGATATAATGGCGATTTTAAAGGGTTATTACGTAGCTGCTCTAGTTTTGCGAGTCTAGCGAATCTGGTGGGAGAAATCATGAAATGATTTTGATTCCTTCTGATTGGTTGGGATCTAATGGCGTTTTTATTAATTAGCGCAGTATTTTTTTAGTAAATCGAATTTTAAAATACAAAAATTATTACAGGTTATTTACCAGCAAGCTCCACCTTCGAATAACGCTCAGATTTGGTGGGCACCTGAAACTTTCTGGTTTTTCAGAGAGCACAAAAAGGTCGGATAAAATCAGTTTTATCTTTTTCTAAAATGTATATTTTAGCTATTCGTAGGCATGCAGTCGGACATATACGTTTGCGGTATGATAATCCATTATTTGGCTACCAGAGGAGGCCACCCGTTTGGAGAAAACGCGGATGAAATCATCTCAAATATGGAAAAATTCAAACCCAATTTCGAAATTGAATATGAAGAAGTAAGAGATATGGTGGAATGGATGATGCTTGAAAAAACAAACGAAAGACCCTCTGTCCGTACGGTTTTAAGGTCGGTCAAGGCTTTGAACGTTTTTAGACTTTAATGAAAATTTTAAGACATGTTTTCTTCTGGGATAAAGATAAACGATGGAGGTTTATTTTGACTTGCGCAGGAGTTTCAGCGGATAACAAAACGATAACGATGACCACGAAATTTTTTCACGAAAGCCTCGACCGATGCGCCAAAGAAAATAACGTCCAAATAAAATGGGTAAACATTTTTTTATACAAATTTTAATTTTTTTGCTTATTAGGTCAAACTTGTGGAAAAACAATTGACCGATGTGATACCGCGTAGGCTTGAATATTCGGATACTATAAGCGGTTTACTTAAACTTTTCAAAGACACCCTCCCATCTTCGATTTCTTGGTTTCTATCCGTATTCCCGACGATGCCGCTCACTCTCTACAGACTTCTCGAAAACACCATTTGGTTCCAGCACAAAGATTTCGCAGAATTTTTAAATTATTAAAAAAAGTACTAGTTTGAAGAGCTTCCAATGAAAACTTAGGGGGAAGGGGAAGTATAACGAAGGGGAAGTATAACGGAGAGGAAGTATAACAGAGGGGAAGTATAAGAAAGGGAAGTATAAGGGAGGGGAAGTATAGGGAGGGGAAGTATAAGGGAGGGGAAGTATAAGGGAGGAGGAAGTAAAAGGGAGGGGAAGTATAAGGGAGGGGAAGTATAAGGGAGGGAAAGTATAACTGAGGGGGAAGTATATCTCTGCCATTTTTTCGAAATTCAAAAATCGCCCTCGTAAGATTCTTGTTCACCGACTAAAGAAAATTTGGTGAAAATTGGTTGAAAACTGTGGCGAAGTGAAAAAATGCTACGGCCGGACGGCCGGCCGGCACCACGGACAAAGTTGAGATCGGTAAAGATCAATATTCGATTTGACCCTCCGGGGTCTGGAAGACCCTTCCCCAAAAACCCTACGTGGAGGGTATCACAATAACTTCTTAATAGTAAATAATCACAATAACCGCTTTTTATTTTTTTAAATTAAACTTTTAACGTACTTCCAATGAAAACTTAGGGGAAGGGGAAGTATAACGAAGGGGAAGTATAAGGAGAGGAAGTATAAGGGAGGGGAAGTATAAGGGAGGGGAAGTAAAGGGAGGAGGAAGTAAAGGGAGGGGTATAAGGAGGGAAAATAACTGAGGGGGAAGTTATCTCCCCATTTTTTCGCAAGTTTCTTGTTCTGAAAAAAATGGTAAAACGTGGCGAAGTGACGGCCGACGGCCGGCCGGCACCCACGGACAAAGTTGAGATCGGTAAAGATCAATAATCGATTTGACCCTCCGGGGTCTGGAAGACCTTCCCCAAAAACCCGACGTGGAGGGTATCACATAACTCTTAATAGTAAATAATCACAATAACCGCTTTTTATTTTTTTAAATTAAACTTTTAACGTACTTGACCATGCCACAATAATAATTAATAAGCGAAGTTTTTGTCTTTGAAGTTTTGCTCAAATTTTGTGAAAAAACGGTTGTTTTTTTAAATTTTTCTTTTTGATTTGGCTATGCAATACATTTGCATTTATACAAAAGATTTTATTCAAAAATCATGATAATGTAGAAATCAACGTCAATTTTGTTAAATTATAATTTTATGATTTAAAAAAAAAAAAAAAATCAATAAATGATTTTTATTTAAAATGAGTGTTTGATATAGCTTAAAGATGAGAAAGATTTTTCCTAACCACAGTCAAAGTTTTTGTAAATTGGGAGCAAATCAAAAACTCTATATTATTGTCTTTTCTAACTAATTTTTGTTTTCTAATATTGAAAAACCAACCATTTTCCTAGAGGTTTTCTTATTTCAAGAGAGACTCTCTTTCCTTCGATTTCTCTCGACTGATACATCCAGCTGATTTTCGTCTATCTTTTTCAGCCTAAGAAACTCCCTTTAAATTAAATTTTAAGGCATTTTTCTCATCTTCTGGAAGATACCCTTCCTCCTTTTTTTTCCAGATAGCCAACCTGTCTCAGGATTCCAAGATACTCCTTATAATCTGCCTTCTTTACTTTCATCAGATTTTGTACAACTATTACATACTTATTACCCTCAATTATTCTAAAACTTCTCAGATATCAAATTTTTCCTACCCTGATTTTACATAACTTTCAAATGGGGAAAAAAACTAAAGAAAGTAATAAAAAAAGTAATAAATTAAACAAATGTATTGAAAAAAAAATGAAAAAATGCAGTACTATATACAGTACTAATTTCTAATATAAAATTAAAATGCAAAAATACAGCACTATGTAGTACAGTAACTTATTTCTAATATGAAATTAAAAAAAAAAAAAAAAAATTATGAAACTTTGTACATAAAAAGCTGACCAGTAGCTTTTGTGCGAGATCAGTGGTGAAAGCGAAATTTTTTTTTTTACAGAGCGATGGCGACTGATTGACTGAGGCTAGCGGGTAAATTAACTGATTGGTCCCAGACGTTTTTTAGTGGGTCGTACTTTTCAACAGTGATCGAATTATATGGGAGAAAACGATGAGAATTTACGAAATACCGATGCTGGCCACCGGAAGCATAAATGCTACCTCTACAAGCCGCTACCGCTGGGTACCATCGGGGTGTACTCATTGAAGCCACTCGGCTCCATTCATTCTGAAAATTTAAAAAAATGGTTAGAAATAGGAACATACAATTTTTGAGAAGCTAAAACAGTCTGCAGATTCAGCTTGATCACCCTTCACCACTGGGAAATCTAGTGGCATCACGAAGACAGTCGTCACCACCGATCCCTCAGTTTTGGGGTAAATGATGGCCAAATAAAATTATTTTTCAGATGAAAATCTAGTTTTAAATCTTCATACTTACATCTATGAAAGAATATCGCTCAACTCTATCCAAAAGGGCTTTATTATGGGAACCTCCCACAGCATAAAGAAATCCATCAAGTATGATGACACCCATTCCACTCCTTTCGTCCAACATGGGAGCAACGACGTGAACAGCCCAGTCGTTGGGTTGAATTTAATAAACTCATTCTCCAGATTTCCGCCTGGAGTAGTCCCTCCGACAATATATATTGCCTAAAAAAACTATTAATTTCCTTTCAAAAATTAAATAAAATATCTTACCTTCATAGGCTGCAATTCATGCCATACCGAGGTTCAGGTAAATGACCTATAACACTCCATTCATCTTTCTCGATGTCATATCTACAATTTTATGTTTTAGCAAAATATATAAAATATAAGAAGATGAAGAAATACAGGAATTTGAAGGTATTTACCTTTCAATTGAGGCTGTCGGTTTATCATAGGCGGATCCACCAATCGCATAGAGGTAACCACCGATAGCACACAAGCCAAAGTCCCACCTCGGTTCACTCTAAAAAAATTAGTCATTAAGAAAAGTTTTTTATTTTTTTTTTTTATTCTAAGTTTTAATTTCCAGGTAGAAATAATGGACCGTCTGCCGAAGGGATGTCCCTCTCACCAGTGGAAAAGAATCAAATTTCTTCCTACTTTAAAAAAAAAATTTACACCAAAAATGCTTAAAAAATATGAAGAGTATTTGGTGAAAATCTGTCCCATTGTACTGCCTCAGCGCAGTTTTAAAATTTCAAACAGACACATCTCCAAAATTTTTGAAATTCAAAAATTGCTCGCAAAAATTCCTTGTTCAACTACTGAGGAAGATTTTAAAAAAGTGTAAAACGATTGAAAACTATGGCAGTAAAGTGTCCCATAAAAAAAGCTACGACCAGCCGGTACAACAGACAAGGTATCGTATGTGTATATCAATTAATTTTACTCCACTGGAAGAAACTTCCCCAAAAACCCGAAAAGTGAAGGTAAAACAATAAACTCTGTAAGGAAATGGATAAAGACATACCATACTGGCGATACTGAACCAGGTGTTTGTAAATGGATCATATACTGCTCCATCAGCATAAAATTCCTCAGGATCACTCGGATCGACAGCTGGTCCCAAACAACCGCCAACGACATAAATTTTGCCGTTGACGGTTGCAGCCCTGGAAGATTTCGCAATTTTTCTAATTCAATGCCGCTTGTCCAAGTGCTATAATAAAAAAATAAATATTGAAATTTATTTTTCTACGTTCTTACGCAGTAGAACAATCAAAATATTCGATGGTCTTATGAGGTTTCACAACGACTCTAGACCAGTCGCTGCCTAGGTCTATTTTGTTTCCTCCAATCATGTAAATCCCTTTTATTGTTCCAAGGCGAGGGTTAGTGAATAAAGGGAATCTTGTTTCCTTTTTAAGATCCATGTCCATTTTCATGCATCTCAAAGCGAGCTATGAAAAAAAAATTATTGGTGAGAAAATAAAATATATTTTCTTACTTTTAAGGTAGATTGAGGCATTTCCTCTATACAATCCGTCAACTGCTGTGTAGGGATCAATGGAATCCGTGTGTACCTTAAGAGGTCATCCAAGTAATTTTTCCTTTCAGAAATATCACTAGAGAGCCACTTAATGACAGCGAGCAACACCTACAAAATAAAATTATTACTCATATTTTATAATATTTTCGTTAAAATTACCTGGTACTCGCTGTCTACTCTGAGGAACTCGCTTTTTATGAGTCGGATAAGATGGGCCTTTTCCAACTCGCAAAACTCTCTTCTTTGGCGATGGCCTGGAAGTTCTCCTCGATAAACTTCCAGGACCACTCAGCCAGTTGAAGAAGGTTGTGTTGTTCTGCAAATCTAAAAATACAGAATTGTTTAATTTTTTGGAAGGTTTTATTTGAATTTATTTCTTACAGGTAAAGGCCCACAGCATTCGAAACGTTTGTATGCCTGATGAGACTAAATGTGCATTCACCGACGACATCATTCAGTCCCAGCATATCGCCGGCGACAATCAGATTCATGACGTTATCCTGATCGAGTTGTAATATCCCTAAAAAAAATAAATAATTAAATAATAATAATTAATTAAACAAGTCTATTTATTTTTTGTGTGTTTATAATCGACGGTAAATTGAAAATATGGAATCACCATACTAAAGACCTAAATGAAACTATGAAATCTTGTTTATTTCTTTTATAGCCTTAACAATATCATACCTTTTGAGAAATTAATAAGCATATAAATAATATAGCCTTAATAAATTAATAAAAGCCTTAATAAATAAAACTTTTGGCATGTCTCCACATAGGAAGCTCCAGCAAAACCATCTTAAAACCCCTTAAAACCACAGAAAAGTATTTTGCTCAAAACAATGATTTAAAAAGACAGAACATACTCAACAAAGAAACTATTCAAACTACAAAAATCTTTAATTTAGAACAACTCTACCTCCAAAAAGTCCTACTATTCGTTTTCCAAAAATGAATAGTAATATTAATAGAAAATATTCCCTTTAAAACATTAGAAAAGCACAAACTTTTGAAAAACCAACTGCAATTAAAGCCATAAGCAAAAAAAAAAAAAAACAACTTTCTAGGAATCAAAATATGCAACACACACACCACAATTTAAAAAATATTAGAAGCATCATCCTCTTTAAAAAAGAATTTAAAACTGGATAAGCCATACAGCATGTTCTAATCAATTTTTCCTTTATAAAAAGTCAAAGTAAAACTAAAATTTTAAATCTCCCCTTCTAATAGTCTACCTGATTGCTACTTACTATTTCTATTTACTTAAGGCCCATCGTACCGCCCGAGCATTTTGTTTCAAAAACAAGAGATCGCCGCACTTTCGCCCCTAAAATTACTTTCCTATATTTGAGCACTAAAAATCGTCGGAAAATTTTTCACAAAAGCTCGTTCTCCTTATTTTGAAAATGCCTATATGGTCTTGGGAGCAGTTTTTCCGAAAAAGTTTTCCTTTGGAAAATAGAAATTTTATTTTTCGACTAAAACATTTTTTCCAAAAAAAACCGTCAGCCATTTTGTTGTCGTAATCCTTTTAGAAAGATTCGGCGGAAAATGTATTTCTTGCCAACTTCATCACAATTTATAATTATAAAATTTCCATTTTTCTCCAAAATTATGTATTTTATAAATTTTAAAATTATATAGTTTTTCTTGTTTTTCTAATTTTATTTATTTTTTAGGTAGATTTTTGAAAATTATATCGTAAAAATCTATTTTAATTTTTATTTATTTTGTAATTTAAACAAATGTCTATATTGTATAAGTTTTAAAAAATTTCCTCATGCACAGGATCCAACTTTATGGGCCACTTATATAAAATTTAATTTTTTTTTCTTCTTTTTAAGTAAAAAGAAAAAAAAAGGCTAAACATGTGATTCTTGGAAAAAAAATTTAAAAAATAGGGTTCTTTGAAAAAAAAAAAAAAAAAAAAAAAAAAAACTGCGGGAAATGCAGAGGAAAAATGCCGGCGATCCGTTTTTTTGTGCAAAATCGAGGAAAAAGATCCAGTATACGAGTTAAAAACTTTGACCACAGACCCACTAAGTTTCTTTTATATGAATTATCTTACCAGTGTATAGGTATTCCACGATAATCCTTAAAATATTCGCGTCCACATAATGTATTTTAATCTTATCCTTCTCCTTTTCTACAAAATTCGAAGAAAACATCGCCTCAAAATAAGGAGCTGGCCGACAACACCGAGCGATGAGCCTGAAAAATTATAAAACAATTAAAAAAGAGGAAAGGATAATTTTCAATGAGAAAAACTGAAGGGGGAAAGAAAGAGAAAAAGAGGACAATAAAAAAAATAAAAATTCAGTACAATACTGCATAAATGAAATTTCAATTTCAAATTTTTTTTTTATAAATTGTAATTAAAAATAAATAAATAAAAGTAAATTTCTTACTTTAACAACTCCATCTCGGCAATAATTTCAAATCCTAAATCTCCTCAGTGTTCTTATCAGTGCCTTTACGGGAAAAAGTAAGTTTAAATTTTTATCCTGAAGCATTTCATAACAATTATTTTAGCCGTTCGGCCATAATCAATCTCAAGCTACTATACTAGAAGAGAATACAATTCTCAAAGCTACAGATGTACAATTTGCAAATAAACCAACTGTCAGTAATGAAGCAAAGGTAAACTTAAAAAATATAATGTTTACAATATTAAATTTTTTGTTTGTTTCTTTTTTAGGGTTTTATTCGTATTGTCTAGCTTATAGAAAGAAGAACGAATTGAGTGCTGTGCTTGTCAAAACATGAATATCTTCAACCTCCAGTACCTAAACATGGACGTGCTGCCAACAGCCAACAGCAGCAGCAGCAACAACAAGCAACAGCACAACAACTCCACCATCAGCACAACAGCAGCAACAACAATTTACTGCTGGAATGTTTGCCGGTATGAATGCGAGTAGTTCTTCATAGTCCTGAGTAAGTCGTTATTCTCACTCTTTTTTAATCGAATTAATTTTTCTTTTTTATTTTTAGGGTCAGGAGCGCACTTCAAAGAAGTGTATAATTGAAGTGAAAACAAAAGTGCTGTGATTTAATTTTTCCCCCTCATTTCAACCCCAATTTTTTTCCCAGACTAAACTTTTTTTTTTAATTCCTTCCCATTATTCCCCGACTTGTTATTCCCCTGTGTGTACAGGTCACAGTTTCTGTGCTCTTAATTTTTCTCTCCCATTTTATTTTAAAATGTACATATTAAAAGTGTGTGATCAACACACGTGCTTACACGTGAATTTAGAATATTCAATACTAGAAAAAATTATAAGTAAAGAAAAAAAATACAGAAAAAACCATGAAAGAGATATTATGAAAGTGTTTTGTGATATAAGACGCTCAGACTCTCGATAATAAAACTAACTGAGAAGTGTGGACAAATAATGAATATTATATCTTAAATTTAACAGAATCATTTTTAAAAAAACAAAAAAGTTCCTTAATCGTTTTTATCATTAACTTATTCGCCATTCAGGATGAAGGCTATATTTATATATTACTTATATAAAATGACATAAACAAAAAAAAAAAAGTGAAGTAGCAACTTCCATCAGGCCTTTGTAAATAAGCATTTGATTATCCCCTTACGAAACAAATTAAGCAAAAATATATAAATATTATATAGATAAGTTTATTCTAGGCTAGGCATTTTGTTATATATCTTATAAATATATAATAGACTTATCATAATAGGAGGCATGTTTTTTTTTCTTCTTTTTGTGTTTATAAAATCTCTCTCTTGTTTTCTTGTCTTGTTGTCTAAGTCATAACTTCATCCTTATTGTACATATCTTTTCTTTTTTTAAAAAGTCTTCTTCTTGAAGAGTATCTGTTTTTGTTAAGGGGATGGAAAACAAAATGACGTTGTTTTTGTAAGAGATTTTTTTTTTTCATTTTAGTTGTTTTCGATGAAATGTTTTTATTTTCCCGCATATTTTTTTTTCTCGTCTTACGCTTAGATCAAAATAATTTGTATAAATAAAAAAATAAAATGAATCACTTGAAAAATCGTTTTTAGGTTTTAAGCAAGAGAGAGAACCCTCATTCCTTTCTTTTTCGTCCCCCCATCGTAAAATACGGTCAATTTTTAATTATTGTAAATTATGTAATTAACTATTAAATATACAACTCGCATTTTTTTAAATTAAATTATTCTACATTAGAATTTTTTAAATTTCATTTAAGCAAAAAAGACTCGTGATTAGTGGAATAAAAAACAAAATTAAACAAATTTTATTGCTTATCCTATATACAAAATAATAAAATTATCACACAGTAGGTAAGTATTCTTTGACATATTTTAGACTCGTCTCCGGTAGTTTAAGTCTAAAAAATAAATAAATAGTTATCTAAAATATAATTTTTTCAACTTACGCCATGAATATTGTCATGAAAATGAGATTTAAAGCGTAAAAAAGAAAAACATAAGGGCCGAGAAGGAGGTTAAGTTCTAAAAAAGAGTGTGTCACCAAAAGAGAAGTTCCCCAGTTGAAGAAAGTGCCCAACGCCATTGCCGATGATCTCGGACCGAGCTCAAAAAGCTCGGAACCGACAAAAACGCTATTGGGCTCAACCCCAAAACGTACGAAATCAAAAATAAAACCGTCGCCATTATTGACAAATAAGCCATCCATGGATATGTTTCCTTTTAAAAGTTATTATTCCATAAAAATACACCTGAAATACCTTTAAACAAGTGAAAACGTTAGCAAACAAAGGCTTATTATCGTAAAACAGCAACTTGTCAACAAAACAGTTCTTCTTCTGTATAAATTTAATATGAGGACAGAAACTGAAAAAGTAGCGTTTATTATTCCAGTCAGAAGACTAGCATATTGAGCATTTGATTCAGAAAATCCTGCATCTTGAAATATCCTAACAGAAAAATTGGTTACCTAAAATTTTCATTTAAAATAAATTAAAAAGCAAATAAAAATTACTGTTGCTATTCCTGATAGTTGTTGACCTGCCATTAAATATAAAGTAATAAAAAGATTTAATCTTAAACTTTTATTTTTTAAAATTTTTAGAACAGTCCAAGATTCAGTTTCATTTCCCAATTCGACCATAATACTTTTGGGAGATTGATTAAGGTTTTTTGATTCTAAAAATTAAATTAAAACAAGACTATTTTTTCAATAAAACGAACCTTCGATTGCTTTTTCAGTTTCACCTTTGAAGTATAAATATCGAGGACTTTCTGGGAGGAAACGTAATGTGGAAGCCGCTAGAAAAATTAAAGGACGTATAAGCTTAAAAGATAATTCCAATATTGAGGATTTCCCAAAAGTTTTTGGAAACCGAAAAGCTGTGCGAATGGTACAGCCATAGCAAATCCAGAGTTTCCAATCGCACCCATTGCCCCTCTTAAGTCATCAGGAGCGATTTCAGTCATGTATATGGGTAACACGGCCGTCAGAAGACCTGTAATTTCTGTTTTTTTAAATTATTTATTTCAATAAAAACTTACCAACAGAATATCCGGATATGATTCGACTTAATAATAATACTTCGAATGAGTTCAAGGGTTTAGAAATAAACGAGAGTGCAGCGAAGTGCACAGTAGTAAACCATTTAAAACCAAACTTTTTTTTCTGCAATGAGATCTTTTAAATATTCAGACTCCGTCTGAAAATATGTTTTCCTTAGGGCTTAAAGTAACAACGTGCCTTCCAATCTTGTCAGAAATTCCTCCACTTAAAGCTCCAACCATTCCTCCCAGAAAGTACAAAGATACAACTGCTGACCATAAATTGTCCAACTCTCTTTATTCATCGCAATGCCATAATGTTCATAGGCTGATTCATTACACCATGCTTTAATTGTCTAGAAGCAAAAAAAAATGTTAAAAATGAGAAAAATTGTTCATACCGCAGAAGGAGTGTTTACAACACCGCCAATGTATCCTCCAGGAAAAGTGAGGCCAATAACAGACAGACTTGCTAAAATCAACTTCCATGACCATACGCCGCTGAAAAGACCCTGAAGAATCATTTAATGTTCAGCTCCTTCGTCTACAACAGATTGGCCACATTATCTATTCGTACGTTTCTTTTATAATTTATCCAGAAAAAAAAATTGTTTATAAAGTCAACACAAATTTTTAAAAAACAATGGACAGTCAAACAATTGAAAGAACGTCTGGGAAAACTGTCCCTTTTATTTGCCCTTCCTATTTTCATTATGCAATGTGTGCGCCACATGTAATACAAATTCTTAATTTCGTCAAGTTTTGATTATTTTTAAATGCAAATTATTAAAAATTGGTTTTCTTTTCACCCTGAAAAACGTAGAATTTGCTCAAGTCTTCGAAGTGGCCTCTTTGGTTTGCCGTAAAATCTTCAGAGCAAAAATTTTATTTTGATATAGGAATTAACTTTTTGTTATTTTAGGTATGAGTGTAAATAAGAATTAGGATAATAAAACAACCGCCTGAGCCTAGGGTCAAAGTCTCTATTCTACATACACAATTTGGCTCTCCCTTCACCATGGCAATATGGCGAATGCCTTTTTTCCTTGAATTGTATTGTAAATGAGCTATAGAAAAGCATGAAGTGAAAAAGCAATGTACACATAAAACGAAAATAATATAAAATTTAAAAAATTTATTGAGCACTATACATCAAACATTTTTGAGTTAAGTGTTAATGAAAGTCCGATTTCTTGAATTTCATTAAAAAATAGGTAACATAAATTTTATTTCTTTACGTGATTAAAGTAAAAAAAATTTTTTTTTTCGGAAATCTATTTGAGTGTACAATAAGATGCTAAACAAATATTAATTCTAAAAAATTTGAAAGCAGTCTTTAAACACTTTTTATCACAAATAATTAACTACTAATGCCACTAAAACAGAGTTAAAATTGAAAAAAACCAATGATCACTAGGAAAATTAATGGTGACCATTGATTATGCTTGCTGCAGTGGCAGCTTATTTAGTTTGTTAATTTTTATATCACCCAAAAACAAATCACACTCGCATTTCTCCCAATGAAGATGACAATAAATTACTGGCTGAGTCCAGAGAAGAGCATCGGCAGTTGCAGTCTGTCACAGGGCATTCTTGATGATCTCTAAAAGTATGAACCATCAGAAATTTAAAAGAAAAAATGAAAAAACGTACTTAAACCATTGGTTTATATGTGCGACATGACCTCCATGTCTACACACTTGGCACCAACAATACCAAGAATCAAGGATTTATCTGAAAATTTTAAATACCAATTAGTGCAAAAGAATAATCAGTTGGTTCTCTAAATGTAGTAGAGTTGGATGAATTTAATTTTAAAAACAACTTTTTAAGATTGCAAAAACGTACCGGAGCATCAGTAGGATTAGGTTCATTTTGATAAGGTGAAGGAGTTCCCATATGCATCAAGCAAATAGCACACCTTGGCTGTGGCTTTCTACAATTTGCACAGCAGCTCATCTACATAAAAAATGATGAATCAGAATAAAAATTGAACAAATAAACCTTAGCTCGCTGAAAAGGAGTCTTATTTTTCCCCATAGGACGATAAGTGTGAGTACTTCTTCCACAGAAATTACATGAGATGTAGACTTGCTGTTCAGGTCTAGACTGTGATCTGCTGTAGTACCAAATATCAAACTGCGCCCTCTGTGACCACATTCTCCACGTATCTAACAATTCTCTGTAACTATTTCTTCATAAGATTATCTATAAAGAATATGCAATATAAATTCACCAGTTGATCCAATATTGAGCACGATCGTGTTCCAAAAGCGAAGGAGGTAATGTCCTCATACGACTACACTCACAGTCTGTATATCACAAGAATTATCCAAGTAATTTGAAGCAGCGGAAGGACTTGACTGCACATCCCTTCATTAAAAAATAAAAAATGAATGAATAAAATAATTTAATAAAAAACCTGTTAAAGAATTCCAGCAAGGTTTCCTTCTGAAGTCAAAGAATCAGAAAGTTGGGAAATAAATTCATTTATTTGGAATCAGAAAGGAATGTTAAAGCAAATCCGATGCGATCTTCCACAGCCATTTTTTTCATCTAAAAAAAAGTTAAAAAAAATAAACACAAAAAAACTTACAATAACTAAATCGTAATTATCAGAATCGAAGTTAAAAAAGCAAATATCGCACGTAAATAAGGGTCGCTTAATTTTGCCCTTGATTCTATACAGGATTCTCTCCAAATACTAGTTTTATCATCTGTAAAACCGGAAAGTGCCATCGAAACAGTATTGTGAGAATTTGATAGTATTTTTATCTTTTAAGTTGAAGACCGAAGACAGCAATGGCGGCTGCTTTGGTTATATGACCTGAAATAAAAGAAAATTAGAGAAAATTAAAAGTATCAGGAGGATTTTTAATAATGCTACAAAAAGTTACCTTCGTCTTCTAAATCTTCTATGGTTATTTGAAGTGTCATTTGGTCATGGATGAAACTCCAATTGCAAAGACTTAAAGCTCTATCTCGCATTTCACTTTTATAAACTTTAGCTTGTGAAGAAGTTCTCACACCGGACCAAGGTAAAAATTGAATTTCTGATTTTGAGTTTGTATTTTCCCATTATCAATACCAAGAACAGAACTAAAATTAAAACCAAAAATTGTTAATGATTTCCTAAAGTAACTCAGGTTTTGGGAGGAGAGTAGGCCCAAACTTAGCCAATGAAACTGCAGGGGGAAAGATTTCAAAATTTAACTTACCAAATTCCAGGATGTTTGTTGGCACCACTACCCGGACAAGGAATAACACCATCAATGACAAGAGATCGACTACGTTCTAACCAAGTCCAAATTTTACTCACTTCTTCTTCATCTACTAAAGTCGCATTGTCTTTTAAATTATTCTAAAAACACATCTTAATATATTTAATTTTCAATTTTTTCAATCACCTTAAGTCCATAACCTTTCATCGCACGATCTTTCATAAACTAGAAATATCACCAAATATAGAATAGGACGGATCAGTCACTGGAACTGATTTTAACGATCTTTGTCCATGGCTCCAGACAAGATCACAATTTTGACTCCAGTTTAACGTTATCCGTTCACAAACAGTATAATCCATTAAATGCCCTAAAAATTTTAAATAAAACAATAATAAATTTATGTTTAAAACCTGATAAATTAATAGCTAAAAGTCTATTTTCATCTTTTGGATGCCATGAAAAAGAAGTGACTTGAACATTATGGCATGTGAAGATAATAATCCGGGTTTTACACTTCTTTCTAATATAGTCGGCTCCATATCTTCCATCAGCTGAACGTCATGTAGATGAATAGACCTGCTGTCTCTTTGAAGTGACCCAAGAAGGTTATTTCTAAAAATCAACAAATAGAGCGATAGAAGATTAAAATAATAAATTACCGAGTAGGACACCATAGTATTTTGGTGACTGGTTTAGTTTGCTGTAAAGTGACGACTGGTTTGTCAAAACTTCTTGAATCCCAGATTGCAATTTGGTTCTCGACATAGCTGGCAATTAATAGCTAGGATGTAGCGGAACAGAAACACCATGGACAGCTTTGGTTTGAGATGTATTCATACCTCTGGATGTGTCTTTAAAAATAATAAATTGTTAATACATCCACTTCAACATGATCTGAATAAACCCAAGAGTTTTTAGGCTTTTTGACTAAGAAATCCTATTTTTACAAGATTTTTGGTAGTGTGATGCAATATTGCACAGATTTAAAGATTCTATTCCAAAAATCTAAGGGGCTTAGGCTAAAATTTGGCGTTTTTCCAAAATCTCAGAAAATGAGTAAAATTTTGGTTTGAACAACTTTTTTCAATAAAACACATTGATTTTGCCCTATAAAAATTAGCTGCACAAAATTCTGAGAAATCATTTTTACGAGATTTTTGAGTGTGATGCAATATTGCACAGATTTAAAGATTCTATTCAAAAATCTAAGGGGCTTAGGCTAAAATTGGCGTTTAATCAATAAAACACCATTGATTTTGCCCTGTAAAAATTAGCTGCACACTAAAATTCTGAAGGCATCATTTAAACTTAATGAGGAATATTGTCTGCCATACATTTCTAGTTAAAAGGATCGGCTAGCTAAAAAGTTTAGGAATCCCAGCACTCCCCATAACAAAGCGAAAATTCTAAGGTACCTCGGAGGTCGACAATTTAAGCGTTTTATTCATGCCGATGACTAGAGATTTGGGATGCTCAGTCATCCAACACAAGGAATGCGCCATATCGCTGAGTCCTAGTTCGGCAACAACATTATGCTGACGAGATTGAACATCCCATACCAAAATACAATGGTCCTTCTGTATCTATCAAGTCCAAGCTATGAGGTGATTTTCGTTTCTGTTCCATTGAACAAATTACATTGTCGAGCATATTTTGGTGCTAAAAAGATCTATTAGAAAAATGATAAAAGACTTTTAAAACCTACGTAATTCGAGACGTTGAGTCCCAACGAGTCAAACTGCGATGGTCCAAACGTCGTCAAAACCACTTTTCCGTTCGCTTGGCCAATCGCAAGCAAAAGATCTCTATCTTCTTTCGGATAAATATCAATACATTTCATATAATGATAATTTGAATTTTTCGCCAGCAAACGTGCCACTGTCGTTTCAGAGATTTCAACAACTAGAAACAAAATTTAAAAAACTTTGATTTCTCTAAATAAATTAAATACAGTCATCTTTTTGGTCCAAGCAGTCTTTTCGGATAACGTCTCGTACAATGATATTTCTGTGTCCCATTTGATGAATTTGTTCTTGTGCACGGGGGACAGAGGATCTCCCATCTTGCGCTACTCATTTCATAAATTATAATATCTAATTAAAACTTATTTTAAAAATATATAAAAAAGAGCAACAAATAAAATGTTGAGGTTGTTTGTGTACTTTTTAACCTTCTCGTATCTTCGTACCTTTTAGCCTGCAATAAAGGGTTGCCGCTTAATTTAAAAATTATTTATTTTCTACCAGAAAACATTTATGATATATGTACCAATGCCATATGGCTTTTTTCAACACGTTCCTTTTTTTCAATTCTTAAGTCAGTCAAAGAAAATAAAAACCATATGAACAATGTACATGTTTATTTTTATTGAGTTTTGATTTTGTTATACAGAAAGTTTAAGTTCATAACAAGGGAAAGCGGAATGAATGGGATCTTTGGAGTCGACCAAAAAATACAAGAGTCCTGCTCGACCTAAAATATGAACGTTGTTATTTTCTAAAATGAAAGATTTCCTTATTTTACCTTCGAAGAGAGAATATGGTCTGTCAGGGCGCATCCCTTCGTTGGCAGGATACCTAGTGCACCAGTCGATATAGCTCGAAGCCCTATATAAATGTTTGATGTCCTAAGAAAAAATAAGTTAAAAGATAAATGATTTATGGAATAGATTACTCGTGTCATTTGGTATAAGTGAAGAAAAGTGTAAGCATTTCCGGTGATGCCGTGGCACAATGAATATCCTTTTTTGAGCAAACCTCTTTCCCAAACGACGTCACCACAATCTAAAGCAAGTTGATGGTACCGTTGGCTTTTGTAGACTTGAGCGGCAAGGCTGAGAAGAAGCGTGAAGCCTGGAGCGCCGTGGCACCACTGAACCAATCGGTCAGTCTTACTTCCAATTGACGACGGAAAATTAGAACTCGGAAATTTCGCATTATCAACCATTCTATCGTCGGCCTCACCAAACTATCAAGCTCATAATCGGTCATATAACGAGATGCCTACTTTCAATAAATTAAAACATCATAACCAAAACTTACAAGCAAACGTATATATATTCCTGCATAACGTGAGCAGCTCCTAAATAAACTTTCATGCCATTCATAATATAGAGGAATATTAATTTTTTCTTGGCTGCCTCTCTACTTCCTGATTTGAGAATTTTTTCAACAGTCTAAATATTCTCTTCAATACAAAAAATTTACCTTTTGCTACAAACAAACCTTTCTCAATACCATTTCTGGTATTACAGGTCTGGTTTCTTGATCGACAAAAAAGAGCATAAAGATATCCAGATCTTCCATAGTACTTCATCGGGGCTTTGAGTTTCTGGTTTATCTCCTAATTTTACAAGTCTGAAAAAAATTCATTTTAAGTTTTAAAATGGAGGTAATTTACTTGTCTATTAGTTCATCAGCGACATCATCGTTTTCTTCAAGGATGTTCAAAACTGCTCCTAAAGCTAAAGGCCCGGCGTCACCATTTAAAAAGCTTATTCGCCTTCCTTTTAATTCTTTGAGTGCCCTCATAACTAAATCTTTTGCCACCTTAAATAAAAATATTATAGTTTAAATATTTACAACAACATACTTTAAAATAAGCTTTATCTTTTGTCTTTTGAAAAGGAGGTAGTTGACATATGCGATTCCAGTGTAGCCAGTGTAGATTGAAAATCGGCGTTTGGACCAGTTAAATTGGTACACGCATCCATTATGGAATCGTACAATTTTGTTATAAGAGCATCGACTTTAACTTCGACTTCTTTTTTCACCTGAAATAACAGTAAAGTGGTGTAAATAATAGAACATTAAGATTTACCTTAAAATACACAAAAGACCCTGCTTTTGACGATTTGTTTTGCTTTGGGTTGAATCGCGTTTTCTTGATTTTATTGAACGGTTTTGAGAAGGCTTTTTTATTTTTACGCTCTGGTTAAAATAAGGTCTTTATTCTTATATGTGGTATTAATTTTGGTTTTTCACCTTACTTGAGCTGAATTTGTCAGTCTTATTTGAACTTTCGGGTGAATCGAGTTTCGAATCACTTGTAATACTTGTATCTGAATCTACATCGACCTTTCAAAAAATGATAAATTTTAAAGTTATTGAACTGCATTTTGGCAGGAGGAAATATGGGTTGAGCCTGTGCTAATAAGGCTTCTGATGGAAAATACTATTTGGATAGCCATAAAATACTGGCATCCGTACACACAATATTTAAGGCATAATAGAAAGAAAACTACCAGAATCATTTAAAATACTCACCCTTGTGTCGACCAAGATCTTCTTGGCAACTTCATTATTGTAATCAGGATATGGTGGGAAATGTCTGGCTTCTGTGCTCATTTTGTCGAATGTCTGATTCCCTTTGAAAACTATTTTTGTTTAAAAAAATGTATTGAGATATTTAAAAAGAACTAAATTTAATCACATGTAAACAATCACAATGTTAACATTTGACAGATAGTATCAAATGTTATCATTAAACATAAAACTGCCTACCTCAAACTCAAAAACTTGCGCAAAACTCTCATAAATAAATTACTTTAACATCAATTTAATATTTAATTTATTTTAAACAATATCTTAAATAAACAAATTTTTACTGTGTTTAAAACAAAATCGATGTTTTTTTGTTGGTTTTAATGTTACGAATTTGTACATCGCGCCTTTTCGTCAAGACTCAAGAGTACTCTAGTGATATCTTAAGTCATCACTTGTATGATTCACGTTTTTCATTGTCTGTGGTGTTCAGAAAAAAGAGCGACAGCTCATAAATTATTGTTTTTTCGTAATAAAATGTAATAAAAATTTCACATTGAGAAGATAAAAACAAAAAAGTTATTTTAACTGATGACTGCGACTCTATGTTATATCGGAGGTAAAATTTTGGGTTTTATTGTTGTAAGGATTTTGTTAAATTGAGTTTTTTTTTGTTAGGATGAAGATTCAGGACTTCCAGGTGACTAAATGTAGCCCGCATATCCACGTGCCATTTTCTTCGGTTTGGTCCGACGATGGCTTTATTGCGACGGCGACGGAAACTGCGGTTTATATCACGGTGAGTGTTGATTTTACGGTTCCAAGGTTCTCCACCTTGCTTACGTACGCAGAGAATTAATGAGAACTTGGAATGCTTGGTGTGGGATTTTTGTGTTGTTTTTATTATAATCTGCTTATGTTGGCAGGGTGGACTGCTTAAGTCAGGCTGGCGTTCTGGGCGGTTTTGTTTCTCTCGATGACGTCGATTCGAGCGGGAGACGGTAGCATTGATATCACGCAGTCAGTTTTTGGGAAGGAAAGAAACGTCCAGCCGGCGGCGTTTGGCGATTTCAATTCAGAGAATATCCTGATCTTTTGTCATCAAAGGGACAAAAACGCTTGAAGTTTTATACGGGAATGAAATCGAGCCGTATTGCGGTTCGGTTTTAAGTGCGATTTCAACGATCCGATCACAAGCATCGTCCCTGGTGACTTTGATGGCGACGCCGTTATGGATATTTAGTTACGGTACGGTTTTAAGTGCGATTTCAACGATCCGATCACAAGCATCGTCCCTGGTGACTTTGATGGCGACGCCGTTATGGATATTTTAGTTACCGTACGCGTCGGCGAGTGTAGTGGAGAAGACAAAAACTCAATCAGAATCCTCTGGGGCCAAAATGTCAACTGTACCAAAGATCGAGAATTCTCCTATTTAACAATGTGCGGCCAGCCTTTAGCTCTAGACTACGATGAAGACACGATTATCGACCTTTTCGGCTACTCAGAAGATTTGAAGAGAACATTTTGGATTTTTAAGCAAAATCAAAGATATATCAGTCCAACCAATATTACTGTTCCGGGCAAACATTCTAAATTAAGACTCCCACATTCTCACGCGTTTATCGACCTCAATAATGACTTAGCTGCCGACCTTTACTTAACAGGACATTCAGAATTTGAAATTTGGCTCAAATCAAGAGACAGTGAAGGATTCAACAACCGTATTGTGAATAATTTCCCACAGGAATCCAAGAAATTGGACAGACTTTAATGCTTGACATTGAACTTCAAGGTAAAATTGACCATTTACTGCCAGTCTGCAGTAACGAACACTGTACTACGAGCAACCTCATCGTTTTTTCAAATGGAGAATGGATCGATTTGCAAGTCAATTTTAAAGATAAATCAAACAAAGTATGGGGTTTTGTACCACCGAATAAAAATTCAGTTTATTCAAAAACAATAACGTTACGAGGAGGGGATTTTAATATGGACGGATACCCTGACTTGTTGGCTACTCTTCAAAATAACGGTCAATCTAAAAGTTTTATTTTAATCAATGTAGAATGTAAAGTGTGTAAATCTTTTACAAGAACGTTTGAGGTAGACTGGAACACTTTAAGCACAATGAATACAACACGATTGCTGCAGTTTTTTACGATTTTATGCAAGATGGCATACTTGATATAATAATGGTCAAGATACTGGGAAGACTGAAAAGTTTGAAGTGTTGGCGTTTAAGAATACTTTAGATTATGATGCTAATTTTCTTAAGGTTATGGTTTTGACTGGGATAAGTGAAAAGAGACCGCAGACTCTTCATGGCCCTTTGAGTCGTGCTGCGAACAGAACGTACGGGACAAATCTTCCTGGCCCTTTAGTTTTTTATAATTCGACCAATTTAGACGACGAGCCGAAAGCGGCAATGGCTGGACAACTACCGCAGTCTGCATATTTCAGTTTGCATCTTCCATATTCGCTGTTCGGCCTCGGCCATACAGCAAATTTCATCGATTTTCTCACTGTCGGCGTCTCAGGTTACAACAGGACGTGGACCCAGCTTATTCCAAATTCTCAGATGGTCGTCATACCGATTCCACTGAAAGACCCGAACAAGTGGACTGCACGGCTTTTTATAACGCCTTCCAAGTTAATCCTGAAAAGTTTCGTCGCTCTATTAGGTATCTGCGGTTTCATCTCTATCATCATCGGAATCCTTTACTGGAAAGAACGTAGGGAAGACCATTATGAAAGGCTTCAAGAAGGCAACAGATTCCCTTTTGATGGATTGTAAAGGAATAAACTTTTTTTGTAAATACACTCGTTATCTGGCTGTATCTAATCGTTTTATTTATTTTTAATTTTGAGTCATATTGTTGTGAATTGTGATTAATTAAATCAACTTTTGTAAAATAATGTACCTATTATAAAATAAAAATTATTTTTTTTTCATCTCATTTTCCCCCTTTATTTAGACCTCACCCAAGTTGTGATTTGAGTTTGAAAATTTATAGAAACCATTGAAAATCCTACTGTGAATGGGATTTTGTGGCGAAAGTAGATAAATCTACTTTCCAAAATGTCATTCTATCCAAAATGTCATTTCTTGAAGAAAAAGGATAATATCATTTTAAAATAGCATAATTTCACATTATGAGGCCCAAAATATTTCTAGAATGCCATATAATCTGTCAGAAGGCTGAGGGTACATCTTTCCTACACAGGTGTACCTTCTAGGTTTTGACCAATAAAATAATTTGTTATCTTATAATTTATTGTAGGAACTAAGACCGAACCCAAATTATAAAGTGGCATCGTTGGATATGATGCGTTATGTTGTCCCTCCGTGCCAAGAGACGCCAACGATGCACAGCGACATCGACATTTATGAACTGGCTAAAATTCTGAGCGAAAATGAACTCTACACTTTAGTTCAAGATGTGACGATGAGCCCACATATAAAACCTGACGGTTTTAAACCGTCTGTTAAGTTTGTTCATGGTCACCGCTCAACTCTGATTTTAGGTAAATTTTTTATTTATTTCTTAATTTTAAAACAAATGTTTTTAGATCACTCTTAACAGTGCTGACTGACGCTGGGGGCCTCAACATTTATTACAGAGTTCGAAACGAATGGATTAACATTCAGTCGATTTCAAACCTTTGGGTTGAGTTATGTCGGAAAAAATGGGATGCCACTCAAAACTTCGACACTACTCATGAGGTTATGTGTGCATTAAAAAAACGGACTTATAAAATCAAGATAAATGGTAAAAGACTTTTTTTATTGTTGTAAATTTAAAAATAAAATTTTAGCGTTTTGCTGGAGCAGTGCAGATCCCGAAAAGAATACTTGCATTTTATTTTTTATCACAAAAGACGGTACGATTGTTTTGTTGGAAATAAAAGGGATTGAAAATCCTTTTTTTGAGGTTCGCCTTTTAACTCAATTAGAAACCAACGTACATGATGTATCCTGCATATCATGCTTAAAAATTACAAACTATAAATGTAAGTGTGGATTTATTGTTTACTTTTTTATAATAATTTTTTTCTAGATTTAATTTATTTTGCTTCAATTGACGGAAAAATTTATGGAACGAGTGTAGAACTTAGCCCAAAAGCGTACGATTTGTCAGACAACGTTCCGGATGAAAACGCGACGTTTGTTCCTCCATTTTGTATTTGGAATGAAGACGACAAAATTCAAATTTCCTCTGGTGGAATTTTGTTGACAGAGTTTTCTCAAAGGAAGTTCCTTTTTGCTGCTAAAGGAGCTCATCTTATAATTTTCGCTTTGAAAAATGACGGCTCATCCTTTAAACATGATATTACATCATTTGAAGATATTATGATTACAGGTAATCATGTGAACTTTCAGCTACATTGATTTTGAAGATTACAGGCCAAACTGTAAAAATATATCTAACATTTGAACCTTTAACTTCATCATTTCTTAATTTATATTTTTTTAGGTTTAAACTTGGCAAACAGCAATGAAGTAATAATAACAACAAGATCCGCTACTTTCACATTAATTAAAATCGATTTTTCTGACAACAATTTTAAAAAAGAGACTCAAATTATTGAAAATACTCTCAAAAATGATTATTATGCATGTTTCGGAATCGCCCTTTCGCCCAATAAAGTTATCGCTTATGTCCCGCTAAGGTGATTATTTTATTATGAAGAAAATCAAATTTTTATGGATGGTTTTTAGTGTTAAAACTGCTTATGACCATTTACAACTGAGAGAATGTGCGAATACTTATTGGTGTGCGTTATCTGAAATTAAAAATCCGTTTAAGTTAATTGATGAATATGAAGGTCCTACGGCTGATATATGGGACGCACTTGAAATTTCAAGGTATTTTTTAAAAATTAATGTTTCCAACCAATTAATTTAATTTCACAGAATTTTTCATCAAAAGAAAATTGAAGCATTGACTATACATCCATTGTCAGATTATGACTCCATGAATATTTATACTCTTCAGCGGCAGTTGTGGTGCATAAATTCAATTTTGGTCACTGAAGCCAGCCCTACAGCAACTGCTGAGCTTGTAAGTATATCCAAAATAGTTGGAAATGTTCTCAAAATCATGAGGAAAGAGAAAAATCTAAGGCCAATATTTGATCAGAATCTAAAATGGAAACAGAGGCTCAAAATAAAGCCTTAAATTTTTCTTTTTCTAACGCCTTCTCTTTTTTAGATTGAACACAAAGAAGCAATCGTGACGTTAATCAGACTCCACAGCATTCAAAATTGGTGCAACAAAATTTTAACCTCATTAGATTTAAATGAGTTTACTATCAAAAGCCTGAATACCATTATCATGTGGCTTTCCACCTTAAATTTAGACCCAAGATTCGAAAATATGAATGAGGGAGTCGGCCAATTAAATCTCATTCTAGAATCGAGCGAAATACCAAAAATAAAAGACTCCTGCGAAATATGCGGCGATGATATCCTTTTCAATGCAAAAAGAAAAAAAAATTAAGCAATATATTTAACCAAGTTTTTCTTAATAATAGATAAGTGTTATTGAAGTTAAGACTGATGCAGTTCTGTGCAGAAATAGCCACAGCGTTCCGATATGTCCAATAAGTTACATGCAAGTGGCAGACATAGACCACTACCTTTGTTCTATCTGTAACGCCGTTTTTCATAAAGAAACAGGTAGAATAATAGCTTTTTGTTCTTTATTTATTAATATATTTGTTGTAGTTAATATCGAGAAACATTGTTTGTTCTGCGATGGCGTTTTGCGACTGAACGATTTATTATTAAAGGATGATGAAAATCCGTAATTCTTAATTTGACCGTTTTTGATTTTGTATTAATATAAAAATAAAGTTTTTCATCTTTTTAAATTTGGCTCCTGAGGTAACCATGAGGTAACAATCCCAAAGTGGTTATGTTTTGGCAAGGTTCTATTTTATGTCAAAGTTACCCACGTTGTTATGAACTTATGAAGTAAGTTTTCTAAAATGGAATTAGAAGATATTAAACAAACTGAAGGCCCTGGAGATTCTGGGGCGAAGGAATCTCAGGAGAATAAACCTTTATTATCGAAAAGAGCACAAAAACGACTTCTTAAAAGAGAAAAATGGTTACAGAAAAGACCAGAAAAAAGGTAAGAAAATAGATTTTGGTATGTTTTATCACGAAATTTTTAGACTTAAAGAGAAAGAGAGGCTTAAAAAACGTAAGCAAGAAGCCAGGAAGAACAATGTCGAACTTGGCCCGTCACGAAAGGCTTTGAAACAAAGAAAAATGTCAACAAGTAACTGCAAAGTTAGAGTAGTTCTTGATTTTTCTTTTGATTCTCTGATGGCTGAAAAGGTTTGCAACTTAATTTAAATTTAAGATTATAAAATTGTTTTTAGGATTTACACAAATGTGTGAATCAAATGAGCCGATGCTATTCTGTGAACCGAAGGTGCGAAAACCCATTACAGATGTTCGTCACTAATTTTAACGGCCCTTCGAAAGACGTTATTAAAAAGCACACTGGGTACATTTATTGGGATGTAGGTAATTTAGTCATTTTGAATTAAAAATTTAAATTTAAAATGTCCTTAGCTCAATTTTTGTGAAGAAAACTATCTACAGTTGTTCAAACAAGAAGAGTTGGTGTATCTGACAAGTGAATCCGATAACATAATTGAAGAACTTGATGATAAAAAAGTCTATATCATTGGAGCATTTGTTGACCATAATGCACATAAAGTAAGTTTATTCTCAGTTTTCTTTCTTTTTTTGATAAGGAAAAAAATGTCCATATGTACCAGGATTCGAACTACTAATCCTCTTTATTTCTAGGGCTTATGCTTAAAAATTGCGAAAGAGCAAGGACTTCAACATGGACGTCTGCCAATTAATCAGTATATAGACATGAAAACTAGAAAAGTCCTTTCCATAGATCAAGGTAACAAAATAATCTTGTAGAACCTTTATTTATTATTATTTGTAGTTTTTGCCATAATATCAAAAGTAGCATCGTGCGGTTTGACCTGGAAAGAAGCATTTTTGGAAGTTTTACCATTAAGAAAAGGTGCTGTTCCTAAAAATCCGAATGAGGAAAAAGAAATAAAAAGTGAAAATGAAAACTCTGTCGATTTATAACAATAATTTATTAAATAAATAATGTTTTTTAAATAAAAAGTATACAAAATAGGAAACTTTCAAGTATAAAAAGGTTTAAGAGAATTGGCAAGAATGTCCGCATCCTGTAGGGCAGAGTTTATTTTCTTTTAACCATTCGCCGATATGGGATAGGTGTCCACCGTGCATACATTCTTGGCACCAAACGTACAAACCGTGGACAACCTGATGGCAAATACTGCAGGTAATCGTCTTTTCGCATTTCGTACACCTCCAACCGCCTTGAACAAACGGTTTATCACATTGATTACACCCTGAGTAGATCGTAGTCGATTTTTGATTCATTTGCGACACGCACGGTAACCATGAAAGTTTTATTATCTAAAATCAAAATTAAATAAAAATTTATATAAACAATCCTACTTGATTTGCTTCAGTCCAAAGCATTTGCTGCGATAAGAATTCTATGTATGATAAAGCCCAAGTTTCTTGACAATGTTGGTCGATGTGCTCAAGAAGTGAAGATCTTTTATCTCCTAAAGCTGTAAGAATGCAAACAGGAGTTTGAACGTCGCCCATTTCTGCATGTGATCGTAATGCTTCAGCCAAAGTTTCACAATGATCCCAACTACTCGGTTTTACCGGACTGACTTGACCAATCAGGTTATAGTTCTCAGGGTTTATATGACTGTCATATCCATCTGAAATTTTTCATTATAAAAATCAAGATTAAAAAATTTATTAAACCTTCGTTTTGATCAGGAGAATCATGATTAGGAAACTGTTCTGGTGGTGGAGATCTATCTTGAATTTCATGTCTTAATGGAAATGCTTCAGTTGGTAATGTCCAATCCTGGAATAAATATTTTAATTAGATTTCAAACCTAGAGGTTCCCAGCAACTAAAAGCCAGTTAGTTGATAGGCTTAACCTGAGATATTAATCCGTCTAGTCCATTTATTTCGAAATCCATACTGAGAGGGTCCATTTCTGAGTCTCCAAAGAAGAAATCACCCATAGAATCGCGTAAAGTGGTGCTCATATCATCGCTAACACCAGAATCTCCGACGGTTCCATTTTCTTTGATAGTTTCACGAACTTCACCCTCATTTTCGGACGATTCATCTCTGGACTGACTTTGAAACGTCAATTCGGAAATTTTACTAGTATACACAGTTTTGATCATAGTCCAAAGCAAACTGACCTAAAAAAGAAATTAAGGAATGTTGAATTATTCAAAACTTACGGCCAGTCTGCCGAGTTTTTTGGCAACATTAGCATTATGATCGCATAATTCTCCTAATGGTTTTCCGACAAGTATATATTGCTTTGCTGACATCAACATTGAATCGATTTCCTTGTTAATTTTTCTATTAAAAACATTCAAAATGCTGGACGCTTGCCAAAAATCGTCTGAAGAATTCGCGTTCCGTCGAAGGATCCCTTGAATTTTACTCTGCTTAGGAATAATGTTGACTCTAGATGCGAATGCAACATGGCCCATTGGACTTATATCCAATGCTTGAGGATTAGCATGTGTTGCCGGATAAGTAGCATCGGTAAAAACATGTTGATATAAAGTGCAATCCTGAAGTCTACATGATGAGAACATAAAAATGAAAATTTGATACGTTACTCGACTTGTTGTTAAGCAAATGTTGGGATCACCACGCCAAGCGATTCCAGTAGCGACATCTTTATGATTTGTGAATGCTGCGTAAGGAATATAAGGTCTTCGTACATCCCATACATTAACAGAACAATCAACAACTAAAGCTACAGATGCTATATGGAATTTATGTTGAGGCCTCCATTTCACACGTCCGACGGAAGCAATCGTATTGATAGTATGTTCCAATACAGGCTTGGATGACATATCCCAGACCTTAAATATCGATTTATGTAAGCATCAGCAGAATCTGATGATTCAAACCTTGATAGTTTTGTCTCTAGAAGCGGTGGCAAGCCAGGGACAATCTGGGTGCCAATCGCAAGCGAAAATTGGCCCACTGTGCGCAGTGAATTGCATGACGCATTTATCAGGCTTCCTCACATCCCAAGTTTGGACATTACCGTTCTCCGAAACGCAAGCAAAGCTCATATGAGAGTTTGGACAAAATTGGACATCACGGACGCTTTCTGTGTTGCTGATTTTTTTAAAAGTTAAAGTATCGGAATAATTTGGGATAGTACCTGAAGAAGGTGTTTGTTGAGGATTTCGTTCTGAGATCGAATGTTCGCATAGTTCCATCTTGGGAGCCGGATATTAGCCAGGAAGGTTCAGTCGGATTAAAACTCACTTTGTTCACCGTCCTTTTATGATCAATAAAAACATGTTCTTGTTTCGATCTTGAGGGGCGGTTCAAGTTCCACACGACGACTGCACCATTAGTCGCCGCCGTTGCCAAAATATGGTCTGAAAGGGAATTATTCTGTTAACGGGAAACAGCAAACTAAGAAAACTGTAAAAAAAACTCCCCATTTTAGACCAAAAAAAAAAAAGTTTTATGGTACAAAAACACCTATATCAGGACCAAAAAAAGACGTACAGACAAGCAATTGTATTTTGGAGCTCAGAAAGCATGAATTTGGCAGTTTTGTCATAAAATATCATCATATGAGTTAAAAATATCTACCTAAAAGGTTAACTTGGCACAGAATTTGAAAAAAAAAATTCAATTTGAAAACAAAATTTATTATTCCATTTAGTCAAATTTACAGCGATGGCAAAACAAATTAATAAAATTAAAACAATGAAAAATTAAATGACAATAATTATCTAATCCCCTATATACAAGAAAAAAAAAATAGTTCTCCCACTATTATGGGATACTATCGATAGTTTTACAAAAGTTAAGCTCAGAAGTACTGCAATTTCTATGCTTCTTGATGGTCCAAAAAACAACTGCAAAAACTATCTATAGTTTTTATTTAACTATCGATAGTATGATAAATAATATGATAAAATTTATAAAAATATTTTATGGACATCAAATTTATATATTTTGTGACTACGATATTGTATAACACAGTTTGGCAGACTTTTAGGGTTTAAAAAGGGGTTCAATTACAATATTTAGATTTGTAACGTTGGAAACCATCAATGATTGCTTCTCTGAATACTTTTTGATAAAGTACGAAAGCGGAGACATGGCCTGCATCGAGAAAACGGATTTCGGCTCCTGGCCAGATATCGGTGATGCCGGCGACGTTTTCTCTCGGAACGTAACCGTCGTCTTGAGCGGCTACTGTTATGATCAAAGAAGTATCGACCGGCTTTGAAAAGTTTCCGATATGAGTACAGTCATCCATGATCCCCTTCATGAAATTAATCGCCTCTTGTTGATTGTGCCCCATGTCCGGTTTAAAGTAATTAAACAAGCTTTTTATTTTGGACGAGTTTTTTGAGAAGTTCATACTCGTCGGGAACGTTTTGGCGAATTCTCGCCCAGCTAGGAAAGCATCTTGTTTTAAATGAGTTCGAGCAATATCTTTTTTGATTACTTGACTCTCTTTATATTGTGTTTCTAAAAGGTTCCAGTTAATCGCCCTACTCATGACACCTTCAGTGAAAACTTGAGATGCAGTCGACCATGATAAACAAGGGACAAGGACTAAAGGATGAGGCCAAGTTGTGGCGGCAAGAGAAGCCATGTGGCCACCCATCGACATCCCGGTTACACCCAACGGTCCCAAACCTTGACGAGTGCACCAATGAAAAAGGACCAAAGCCTCCAATATTAAACAACCTCCCATAACAAAAATATCAGACACGTTATGCAAAACCGATCTGACTTGATAATCAGGCTTTCTAAGCCCATAAAAAGGATTTTCTATCAAAATCGACCCGACGTTCCCCTCTTTTAAAAGTGGCTTGGCCATAACATGACGTCTTCTCCAAAAATAATGGTCCCCGGTACCAGCCATTTGTAAGCAAACTGGCTTGAACGTTTCAGACTGCCATTTATTAGGAAGAATCATTTGAAAATATGATTTTTTAGATTCTTTAGGTAAAAGTCCTGGTAGATAAAGGTCAAACGGAGAGTGAAAATGTCCTTCCAAAATTCTTTCTTCTCCGTTAGATATCTCCTTGGTAATCTCAATCGGATAGTCTGGTGGAACCAACTTATAACAATGTTCCCTCTGAGAAACGATCTTTCTGAACTTCAAAAGACGCTTGAGATCTGTCGGAGAACCCCATCCATTAATGAAATATTTGGAGAGGAGGATTCTCCGATACATTTGGTCGAGCTTACTCAAATTCACCATTTTAAAGATCCAAGCATACCATCGATGTTGTTCCAGGCGACGTCGTTGCAGGAAAAGTTCAAATTGAGATTTTTACCGACCCTCAGATTACTCCGTTCCACAAACTCGTCTTCCTCGATCGAAAATATTTTGAAAACTAAAAAAACAAAAAATCGTCAAATATTTTTAATTTATCATATTTTATTTTCTTACCATTTCTTCCGGCAATAACGACATACGAGTTGTCCTTCTTGAGAGCGAGAGCGTTCGCCGGCCCTTCCTGTAGGGCGAAAATAGTTTTGGACATAAGAAATGCTAGTAAATCCTTCTCAAATAGTTTCTTTTAGTCATAGTTCTGTAAACTTTTTTTTTGGAACAAAGTTTAAAATCAAGAGTAAAAATAATGAACCATAAAAAATATATTTTTTCAACGATAAAAATAAATGGCAAATCGCCTATGTACGTAAATATCCAAGAAGGTTCAAAGTCAAACAGTGTTAACAACAGACGAAAAACAGCGCGATCTGTGCAAAAGTGTGAAAATTACCACTGAGGAGTGAGGGGACACACTACAAGGCGCTTGGTGTTATACTAAACCCGCAAGACCTGCGGTCATGTTGGTTTAGTATCTCAAAAGCCTCGATTTTAAGAGACCCTGATTTTGTTATGTATAGGCCTTTTTTAACTTCCTTAAAGAAGTTACTGTGATACCCTCCACGTCGGGTTTTTGGGGAATGGTCTACCAGTTTTCGGAACGCGGAAGCGTTCCGCCCCGCCGATCGAAAGCGATAAAGTACAGCTTGTTAGCATGTGTGTAATATATAAATCAGCGATTCCTAAATATTGTGTTATCCCTGAAAAAAAGAATTTCAGGACGCCGCCAAGGGGAGCTTTGAAAACGGGAGCACGGGCGCTTCATCTCTTTTATCTCTTCAGTGTACATTGGAGGGCAGGGAAGTTGATATCATAACTTTTTCTGGCTGCTGTAAAAGAAGTTTTGCAAGGCGGGGTGTTTTTGATAGCTATTATCTGATTTCCCGTCAATTTTGAGCTTCTTGAATTAGTGTATATCCAACCCTTTGGTATTAATGCCACAGTTGAGCCTTTTTTTTTTCCCCACACGATTCTGAAATTTTTTTTAAATTCCATAACTTTTCATAATAAAATGGAAACATTTAAAATTTCATGTATCTGGCCCCTAGACAGTGGGGAAGGAAATTCTCTTATGTTATGTTTTATTCTTGGAGATAAGGGCTAAGCAATAATGAACTTAACAACAAAAACTTAATATATTATTAAAATAACAACAAATTCCCCTAGAGCGATTAGGATACATCGAAATTGATTGCTAAATAAATAAATTTGGTAGCGTTTGGTAACTAAAAACCTCTGATAGCGTTCAAAATGTGAGTGGAACAATTTTTTCTCAATGATGGGAATAAACAGTATTTTGAACAAAATCAGAGGAGGATAAAGTTACCCTAAATTATTATGTTACATATTTACAAAATAACATTATACATAATAATTTATTCACCGGATTTTAATAGTGGTAAGACTGGGAGAGCCGTATCTCTTTTGCGCTTCTTTTACAAATGCTTCTTCCATCTGCTTGACAAGCTCGTCGAAAAAGACGTTGGCGAGTTGGGAATAGATCATGGATTTGAATTCGAAGGAGAGATAGAAGTGGATACGACACGATTGAGGATGTTCTTTTAACCCACGGTCGAATTTCCATGTCGTTGTCAAATGGTTAAATATTTTTCCATCTTTGCAAACCGCTCGGACACTCTTCGGCCGCTCGAGAGTCACGTGGGATGTGTAGCTCTCAATAATCGGAGGAAATCCGACTTGAAGGTCGCCTTTGAGTAGACTCGGCGTTTTGTGCGTCACCGTAGATTTTATGCAAAATGGTACAAATTGTGTGTAGCTCTCAACGTCCGCTACCACATCAAACATCTGCTCCGGTGAAAACCTTTAAATATTAATTAATTAAAATAAAAATTTTAAATAAAAATAAATTACCCAACAACTTTTCTTCCGACGTACTCCTTTTCTTGCTGGCGATCCCAGGGAGAGTGAAGAAATTAACACGTCCATTGGTCAGAGGATGTTTGCTGTTTTTTAAAAGGTATGTCGAGGACACTTCAGTAAAAACACTATAAAAATACAAAAAATATTAATACATTTTTTGACAGCCTTGAAAACCCTAGCATGGTACAAGACGTTGCCTGTACATCCCAAATTCCCTGCAAGTGCAGTTAAGCGCAAAGGAGACAACAAGTGTGGAGTATAAGAAGGAGATAGATAATCACTTTACAGCATCTCTAATTTTAGTTTTATACTAACAACTTCTTGGGTAGTACTTAAAAATTTTAAACCAAAACATTCTTGACAGTTAAGCTGATAGCGCATTTTTTCATCCTTGCCTTATGACCTTGAACACTGACTCACAGGGAAAAGCAATATTATTTATAAATTTGAAACAAAAGTAAGGATTTTAACCCTACTTATAGTACAAATAGATGAATAAAATTCAGATTTAAGTTATTCTAATGAAATAATTAAACTCTTGGGACTTCCCAAAGAATCATATTACCCAGATTTTTTTGGATTAATTAACTTAAATAAAGGTTGGAGCTCAACGAAGGCAATTAGATAAGACATCTCGTGTCTTCAACCTAAAAAATAAACCAAAATCCTAAGACTATTTTGAAATTTTCATTGTGCAAGGGCCTCCACGCTCTTGAAAAATGCAAAAATAGTCACAGTCGATTTATATTTTTAATAAAACCTTGAAGATCAAGGGTACGACATAGTTTACTTACTGTCGGAGATCTAATTTAGAAGAAAACAAAAAGATTTTGAGTTGATTCTGTGTATGACCGAAAACATGACCAAGACGGACGTTAACTCCCCCGAACATATCGAGTATTGAAAATTGACATAATATTTATTTTAGACCACTCCGACCTTACAGAGAACACAACATCCTCGAAAAAAATCTTGGCTCAAAATTTGATAACAAATTCTGAAGGTAATAGTAACCTTCTCGAGATAAACAAATTCCACGAGTCGTTTCACGTCAAAAGCCGTATGAGTTGGGAAAATGTCGATCGTTTTCCTCCATCCAGATTTGGGCGTCGGTGGTGCTGAAAGACTTGTCGTCGACGCGGCTTTAGCTCTTAAAAGTTCCGGCTACGATGTTAAATTCGTCACGTCATATCACAGCCGTGATCACTGCTTTCCCGAAACCAAAGATGGAACTTTACCTGTCGAAGTCGTCGGTGGATGGATCCCAAGAAGCATTTTCGGTAGGCTTTTCGCCTTGCTATCCTACATCAAAATGATCTACTGCGCCTTTTACATCATTTTCAAACTAAACCCAGACCTCGTATTTTGCGATTTGGTCTCAGTATGCATTCCAGTTTTAAAGCTCAGGGTAAAAAAAGTCATATTTTACTGCCACTTTCCAGACCAGCTTTTATCCAAACGCGAAGGCGTCCTTAAACAAATATACAGATATCCTTTAAACTGGCTTGAAGAGAAAACAACCATTTTGGCCGACAAATTGTACGTGAATAGCAAATTCACACAAAACGTCTTCTTGTCAACTTTCAAAAGCTCCCCTGTCACACCAGAAATACTGTACCCTTCCATCAACACTTCTACTTTTGATAAATACACTGAAATAAAGAAAGAACACTCATTCAACGGGCAATTTGTAATATTATCGATCAACAGATATGAAGTAAAAAAGAACGTAAAAATTGCAATTTTAGCTCTAAAAGATTTAAAAGATAAAATTTCAAATGAATGGGATAGAGTGAATATGATTATTGCTGGTGGTTATGACCCGAGAGTTACAGAAAACGTTGAATATTTCTCCTCACTTGAAAAACTAAGTGAAGAAATGGGGATGAGAAGTAAAATAACATTTTTAAAATCTCCATCTGAAGAAGATAAAATTTCTTTATTGCTACGATGTGATTGTCTTATTTATACTCCACCAAATGAACATTTTGGGATAGTACCGCTGGAAGCGATGTACCTCAAAAAGCCAGTGATCGCCTCGAATTCAGGAGGACCGACTGAAACCGTAGTGAACTTCAAAACTGGATTTTTGTGCGAAGATAAAAGCGGAAGTTTTGCCGAAGCTTTATGCAAGTTGATCACTGAGGAGAATTTGAAGTCTGAAATGGGCAAAGCTGGATTTAACAGGTTTCATGAAAAGTTCTCGTTTGCAGCGTTTTCAAACCACCTAAAAAACGACGTCGATACTCTCATTGGAAAAAAGACTAATTAACTATAATCTGAAATGATGTGATCTTATTGTACGAAATATAAAGTTATTTACTTATTAAGTAGTTGTCTTATTTATTAAATTTCTTAGTCTTCTTGAAAAAATGGCGGAATCACTCTTTCTTCGACCAAATACTCCTTATACGAAACAGAATTTAAAGGGAAAAAAAAAGTTTTCTTCAAAAACATGGAGTTTTGCCAAGGAATTCTTCATGTTTGAATCCGCACTTCTAAAACAAAGGAACTAAAGAATTGAAAAAAGAAACAAAAATTTTTTTATTCAGTTTAACTGAAACAGCTACAAATATTAATTTGTCTACACATTAAAAATGTCCACAATTTCAAACACTCGGAGATTACACAACTTGTTAATATATGATATCTATACTAATTACATTGAATGACTCATAAACTTATATTTCAACCGAAGTAAAATAATCTCAACACGGTAAGAGACTAGTATCGTTTACTTGGAAGAAATGTACTCCAATTTAAAACAAATTGTGTAATCCGGCTAAATTTTAATTTTTTTTTAATTATACAAACATTCAACAGATTTTAAAAATTGGTCAAGGTTAATTAAAATTTGTCCGAGGACCTTAACGACTATTTTGGCACAATCAAGAGGCTTTTAGCAATGGGAAACTTCACACCAAAAGAAAAAAGAAAAATTAAATTTTAAATTAACCGACAATGTGCGTCTCTTGACGTGAAAGAGGCAGATCGTTTCTGGAGGGAGAGGGGATTCAATATAAAAATATGACAAAGTGCAACTTTTTTTAAACGATGTTAAAAATAATAGGTTTTTTAAAACTTAAAATTTATAAAATGCTGCATTTTCCGGATCTTCGTCGCCTTCCACGATTTTTCTCTGGTTCACACGGCGGCTGATTTCTGATTATTCTGACAACCTAAAAATTCATTTTAAGACTTCAATTTATAAATTTATTGACTAACCTCTTGGAAAGCTGCATCGACATTCAACGGGGGATCCTTTGCTGAAGTCTCGATGTACGGAATTCCCAATTTATGAGCCAACTCTCTTCCAGCTTCTTCAGAAACCTTTCTTAAGTGAACCAAATCGACCTTATTGGCAACCAAAAGCATAGGATAGACATCCCTAAAATAAAACATGAATAATCAAACGGAGATTAGTAATCGACAAACCTGTCTTTAACTCTCAATATCTGAGTATGAAAATTTACGATATTTTCGTAACTTTGTTTATCGGTAACTGAATAAACGAGAAGAAACCCATCGCCTTTCCTCATGTACTGTTCCCTCATGGCGCTGAACTCCTCCTGACCAGCAGTATCGAGGACTAAAAATAAAAGTAAATTTGAATTTCAAAGAACTTCGCAATATGAGTGGGTCCAGGATGGGATTGAGCTTCAAAACCGCACCATAAATGACTTACCGTCCAAAATGCACCATTGTCCGTCAACTTCGGTATGCTGTATGTAACTGTCTTCAATAGTTGGGTCATAATCTGTCACAAATAGCTTCTGGAAGAACTGTATCGTGATGGCACTTTTACCTGCGGATAATATAAAAATTGCATGGGAACCCAAAAAAATGACATACCGACGCCACCATCCCCGACAACGACAAGTTTGTACGTTGGCAGATTTTCATTTGGAGCACGAGACATGCCCACCCTTCTTCTACCTATTGTTGCGATTGCAGTAACTAATCAAAATATAATTTCTATCGACTTATAAACACTAAAAAATAATCAATTTTATTATTATTTCTGAATTTTTGAAAACTTACTTCATATTTAGGCGTTTGTTGCAAATCCTGGGCGAAATCAGAGGCCGAAAATCTGGGTGGATTTGTGCGTAAGGGTTGAAATTAGTTAATTGATAATTCGGCCTAAAATATCATAAATAATGAATTATCAAAGTTTTAAAGATTTATTTTGGCTTCTGTACCTGAGAGTGAGTGTTAAAAGAGCATTTTCATGAGATTTAGGGGAGTCTAAGCTACATAAATGTTTCCCACCCCCGGAAGGCCCGTTTTTGGATGGTCTCTGCCGTCTCCAGTGAGTCAACCTTCCGCCCCCCTCTACACCGTCCGCGATATTTTTCAATTTATCAAAACAAGAAATGATCTCATCTTTTTTTTTAGTCACACACACCTTTAATTGCCTAATTACACATTATGATAAATTTCACATTTTTTGACATTTAAAAATCCTTTGATTATTTATCAATTGATAAGATTTGATTAGGATTTTAAGCGGGAAATTTCAAAAAAAAAAAAATTTATTCTGATATGTCTAGTTCGTATCCAGGAAAGAAGGCGTTCTGAGGATCTTGAATGTCTAATAAAAACTTCAAAATCCCTGCAATGCCTGAAAAATTTGTAAAATTTATAAATTTAAGAAGGTACTTACCTTGAAAAAGGGAATATGGCCAATCAGAAACCATCCCTTCATTGTCTGGATATCTCAAGCAATAATCAGCGAAGCATGCAGCTTTATAGAGAAATACAGGCGCCTAAAAAATAGAATTGAAGAAGAAATCAATAAAAAAATTTGAATACATTGGTCAACTTATAAAAATACAAAAATGTATACGCGTTTCCAGCTACTCCATGGCAGATGGAGTATCCTTTATTTAAAATCCCTTGTTTCCATATAAGTTTAGATAAAGCGATAGAGATTTTGTAATAACTCTGGCAGCTGTAAACCTTAAAAAATTATTTAAAAATGAATTTTAAAAACCTACCACACTAGCAAGAGCGGATAAATGTACAAAACCTGTTGCACCGTGGCACCATTGGATTAACTCATTCTCTTTATCTGTAGGGTCGATTCCAAAATTACCATTTTCATATTTTAAAGCAAACAGAGCGTTTAAAGTTGGACGGACAATACTTTCAAGTTCATAGTCTGTCATATAACGATTTGCCTATTAAAAACAATTATTTTCTGGTGATCTCATAGCAAATTCAGGAGGGGACGTTTGAGCAAAAGTCAAAGACTTTGAAAACTGCACAAAAACTAATTAGTTTCATAAATAACATACAACTAATATATATAGTGTTCCAGCTATGCCGTGCGCAGCTCCTAGAAACTTGCGATCATAACATTCAAATTCTAGAGGAACCGGCGATCTTTCTTTTTTAGAAGCTTTAAATCCAGAATGCAAAATTTCTTCAACATTCTTTTTTTCATTTTTTTTTTCTATAAAAAAACCTACTTTTCTTAAAACCATTTCCGGAATGACTGGCTCTTCCAAATTTTGATCCACAAATATAAGTGAATACAAATATCCAGCTCTACCATTTAAAACATCATTTTCTATGACAATGAAAGGGTTTTGTTTTTTCGCATTTCCTAAATTGATTAATTGTTTGATCAGTTGTTTGCATTTTTGAATGTTGTTTTCCATAGAATTTATAATTATTCCAAGAGCGATCGGACCAGCGTCGCCGTTCAAAAAACTAATACATTCTCCTTTTAAATTATCCAAAGCCAAATTAACCAAATTTTTTGCAACCTGAATATTTGAGAATAATTCATCAATATTTAGATGAAATGTAGTACTTCTAAATATTTAGGAATTTTGTACTTTTTGTACAGCTGATAGCTGACCAATGCTGTGCCGCAGTATCCGTTGTAGATGGTGTAATTGCTTTTGCTGTCATAAACATCACATAAGTCTTCCAGTTTGCAGTAAATGTTTTCGATCATAGTATTTATTTCGTTTTTTAACGGTTCAGCAAGCTGAGCAAAAATAAGGTTTATTTGTTTAAAAATCACAACATACTTTTTCTTCTGATATCCATAATGAACTAATATCCTCATTGTATTCTGGAAACGGATTGTTACTGACTATTGCATTCATATTAGAAATTAAAATAAGCCGAGAATAAAATAAATAAATTTAAAATTTGACATATGACTCAAGGGATTAAGGAAACATGTTGAACTATGGTATTTTGTTAAATTCTAAATAAATTTTCTTCTACAAAATCCTGGATAAATTAGGAAGGCCACTCCTCTGGAGTTGGCTCCGTAAAGGGCACCATGGCAATATGGCGAAAGCGCCCGCCTGGGTCCAACCCACCACCCCCTCTTGTGACAGCCAACAGCTAGCAAGTAAGAAGAATAGATTAACCAATAGGAAGAAGGCCTCTTGCTCTATTTCTTTAAAAAAAATTTTAACTAAGGTATTTTAGGAAATTTTTTTGGTCTATCCCTGGTAAGGCATCTGCCAGGTCTTTATTTTATGATTCTGCCATAGACGAACTTATATGTTTTGTCGACCATTAAGAAAATACCACTTCTTTTTGAAAGTTGGGAGTTGGTAAGCGCACTCTTCAGGCTGTTTTTTCTTATACCAACTGAGGTAGAATCTATGGGTCGTGTTTACGTTTTTCAAAGAGGTTATATTTTACTCGCCGGATAATCGGCTTGTTTTTCCATTTGTACTTTATTTTATAAAAATAATTTTGTCTTAAGATAGTTAAAATGCCCACTTGGAATCAATACAGAGTCAGTTGAGAAGTCCGAATAATCCGGTCGTTTTTTCTGGACATAAGCGTCGGAGCTACGGTAAAATATTAAATTTTTATGCACAAAAACTAACATCATGTTATAGGAAATCGGTCGTATGATACTCGAGCTTTTCGCTGACATTGTGCCTAAAACTGCGGAGAATTTCCGTCAATTTTGTACCGGCGAGTATAAGAAAGATGGGGTCCCTTTTGGATATAAAGGAGCCACTTTTCATAGGGTTATTAAAGATTTTATGATACAAGGAGGAGATTTTATCAACGTAAGATTTTTATAAAGGGCGAAGTATGTGGTATAACTTGGAAAATTTATTTTTAGGGAGATGGCACTGGCGTCATGAGTATTTATGGAGGTGGTAGCTTTCCTGATGAAAATTTCTACATGAGGCACGACATTCCGGGACTTCTTTCAATGGTAAAATTCAATTAACGAAATCTTATTTGCAGCCATAGCAAAATTTCCTGGGCTTTTGAGTAACTGATGTTCTTTATTTTGTAGGCTAACAGTGGAAGAGATACTAATGGATGTCAGTTTTTTGTGACATGTGCGCGATGTAACTTTTTAGACGGTAAACACGTCGTTTTTGGTCGTGTCGTTGATGGACTTCTTGTGATGAGAAAGATCGAAAACGTCCCCACTGGACCAAACAACAAACCCAAAATTCCAGTCGTTATTTCACAATGTGGACAAATGTAATCATTAAAAAAAATTTGTTTGATAATTTGTAAATATCGCTGTTCATTAAGAATTTTTAATAATAAAATAAACCTGAGTTTTTCAAGTTTATTTTTTATTTATTCAAATAAAAGCATAATAATATAATTTTTTCTATAAGGGAATAAATATTTTTATAAAATTTAAGTACATAATAACTTTTAGTACGGAAGTCTATAAAAATATTAGTAATATTGTATAAGTAGTAAAAAACCAGTCTCCTTAGTTTGGCAATTTGGTCCAGTTTAAAAAAATTCACTCGCAAACAAAAATTAAGAATATGGTCCTCTGTAGTCAAAATTATACAGCAGTCCTTACAAGACTAGAACCTCTGGTCGGCACTTCTCTGGCTGAGAATGGGCGACAACGACTGAAAGACATTGAACCCATTCTTCAGCGTTTTTTCCCCCTTTAGGTTTTAAAATTAATGAATGGTCACCAGTAAAGATTTCAAATGCCTTCGGTATATTTCGGGCACCACGAGAGACTTTGACGCTTCTTATTGATGAATATCAATCGGGTCTTTCTCATCTTTCTGTAAAAAGATGAAAATTGATTGAGATTCTGTAAAAAGGAACTTACGCCTGCTTTGTACTCTAATCTGGCACCAGAAAGTGTGAAATATCGAGTTCTCCCTTCTGAACATCCTCCATCGGCCTTTTTCTCTTTAAGTTGGCCTTCGATGACGGGCCGTGAATCGGTTCTGGATGATTACAGAGAAAACAACCCCACCAGCCCATGTTTCCTGACGTCATGATAGATTAGCAAGAGAAGACGAAGGAGGAGTCGGACTGTATTCAAAAACATCGCAAAATCCTGCTGTCCGCAGTTCATTTAAAACAGCCTCTTGATCCTAAAAAAGAATAAAAAACATTATAAGGTGCAAGCTCAAGTAGCGACTGTTTATTCCTAGAGTCTGGACCTCAAGGTTATGAGTCAAATACTTTGACCACTCAACCACCAGGCAGACCCAAACTCGAGGTTACGACTCCTCATTGTGAACAACGTTTTAGAATATAAGCAATGCTCCTCTTCCATCGCAGCCAAATTGCAATTTCGCCATTTTCTTCGCTCGCCTCTCTTCAATAGTACATTTCGCCGGTAAAGGTATCCGCGTTGATACCTTCTTCATGTATGCTTTATCTTGTCAAGGTGTTTCTCACAAAAATGCTGAACTGTATCGCGCATAGGGTATGGCTCAAAAACACTTATTCTCTATAAAAAAGTTAATAAACTCTGTTCCTATGAGGAAGGTTAAAATACTTGTGATTAGCCACAATGGCAGCATTTGAATTATGATTAATGATAGTCACGCTTGTATTAGTCCTTCTCGGTGTAACTAATGCTTGACTTGAACTCATAGAAGTTGTCTGACCAACCGAAACGCCACTTGAGCTTACTAAAATCAATTAATAGCTTTAGAAGAAGGGAACATAGAGCACTAAAAAATCTAGATAGACCACTGGTATGAGTTAAGACATTGACCACTGACCCACCTATAATTTGAACAAATTCTCACCTCCAGTTATAGAAGGTGAATTAACTGATGTAAGAATGGAGCTATCTCTTTCATCTCTTAACCGGCTGTAACTAATTTTGTGTTAAATTTTTTTAAGCACGAAATAACTTACGATGTGGGGCTATGATTGGTGGTGACTGTAACTCCACTACATGAAATTTGTTTTTCGGAGGATTTGAAATAGTGGTGACGCTATTATTCGCTGAAGGAAGCCTTGTCATGCTTTTGTGAAGTCCGCTTCCACTCCCGCTTGCTGGAAAAAATGCAATAAAAAATATTGAAGGTAAAATAAATACTTACAAACAGTAGGTATGAGGTTGTTAAGCCTGGTCATACTTCTGTGAGCAGCTGAGGAGTGAAGACGAGGTGTGCTACGACTGTCACCTCCTAATCTTGGTCTCGGCGTCACCATAGCTCGACCACCCTCACTTCTGTTTAAAGTTGTTTCAATTGTTCTAAAAAAGATTGTGAAATCATTCTAACTGCTTTTCAATTACCTTGTTGTTGATGAAGGAGAAGCAAGTTTTGACTGTGATAAATTATTATTGTTATACTCGGATTATTATTGTTCCCTCCTTGTTCACCAACCTTAACAATCGTCACACCTGTAGATGTCTGATTAACCTGAGAGCTAAAAAACAAATTTACTATACTATCATGATAATTTAGAACTTACATTCCAGGATTTATTTTATTTTTACGGACTTCAGCAAGCATTTTGTCAGTAAAAAGCACAGGGTAAGTTGAGCAAAGTGAAGTGGCTTCACGTAAAAGCATCCCTTGGCTTCCTCGTTCCGCTTTTCCGAGGTGTTCAAGCACAAAATTTAAAGCATCTTGAGCTTTGTCCTAAAAACAAAAATAAAAAAGCAAAATAATTTCAAATTGATTACTTTGCTTAGTTTTCCAACAGCAGCGACAACTTGAGCAGCAAGACATAATGTTGTGGGGAAAGCATCTGCGGCTTGTTTAACTTTAGGGACGCAGTCAGTCAAAATATGGGGTTTCTTTCGGCTAATCTTAAAAGGACTTGCATCGTCGCTCCTGCAGTTTCGCCAATCGCAAGATATTCACAAAGTTGGGGTAAACTAGGCTCAAGAAGATAACAAATACATAAAACATAAATTTAAGTTTCTTACAGAAGGTTTGTTGCTTGCAATCAGACCAAAAAGTTGTAGTAAAGCAAGCCTTTCTTGATGTTCACAAGGAGTTAAAAGAGAAACCAAAGCCATACAGTGGTCATGGATAGGATCTTTACTGACATCATAAACTTGTGGAAGGACTCTACATAATGGATAGTTTCCTAAAACATTTTTGTATTAGCATTCATGGATATCACCATACTGCTGTACCTGATATAATGGAATCAATAATGAGCTGAATATGGCTTGAAAGAAGATCGGCATGATCAATAGCTGCTAAAGATAAATATGAAGCCAAATTCCGTGATAGCTCCTTATTCCCTTTGTGCAAAAACTTCACAGCAACAGGCAGTGCTCTTTTCATTACATCTCGTTTGCTGTAATTCTACAAAATAACATAGAAAAAAAGGCTTTTAACCAAGAAAGACATACAAGGAATATACAGGAGATAATATCTGAAGATATTTTGGCATGAGGAGGATCTTCATCTTTGGGCGATGGCTTCAAATTATGGTTTAAGCACGCTTCGAGCAAACCAACAAGCGCTTCAGCATGTCGCTCCATAGAGCCTGTCTCTCTATAAATAAAAATTAGGACAAAATATTTGAAAAATTATAAATTACCTGATCGCAGAGGTGACTCGAGTGATACATATTTCAACGACACTCTGATCATTGTCACTATTCACATAATCAGGAAGGCTGAGAATATCGCAAATTTTGTTTACGACTTCGGTCAAGTCATTTACAATCGCTTGGTCCGCCAAAGAAAACAGGTCACCAGCCTTTTTAATAAATGAAGAATTATTTTTTTAATTTAATGCATCTTTGTTTCGGATTTAATACAATAAACAATGGACGGATTCTTACCTTAGAAAGATCCTTTTTGCTTAAAACCTGAGTGAACAATTCGTGCATTTTGAAGTTTACTTCAAACCTTTTGTTTGAAGGAAAAAGTTATTTACGGTTTTAGAATTTGATCATTCACCGTTTCATCAAATCGGAAATTTCTCCATACGAAATGAAACGACTTTCTAAAATCCATTTGTGTTGGACCGTACGAGTAGTTTTCAGACTTGAGACTCTCTTGGAGAGAGATAAACGGTATCAGCATTGAACCTCACTCGGTCAAAATGTCTACATCATTAACGTAAAATAGGCGGGGATTTAAACTGGAAAACACTCGAAAGAACAATCAAAAAGCAATTTTCAAATACTATTTTAAAAAGGTAGCATAGTTAATAAGGTAGAGGCTTTAGTTTTTGCCATTTTTACGTTTTTAGAGATTTACTCGGTTTGAAAGGTGAATGCCCTGGAAAATACCGTTCATCTGTGCCGTCATATTAGCCATGGACCATCATCACTCGAACGAATTCGGTCTAGTCATTTTATTGCGTACATACAGGGCGAAAAAAGTTATTGGTTTCGTTCCATTCTGGATTAGCGTATTTTTTGCCACATAGCTGATCAGTCAATACTTTTTATAACACTTTTTTAAAGGTAGATTTCTTGCAGAATCTATTTGTAAGTTATTAAGTCTTATGGCTCTTATGAGATGAGAAAAAAAATCTACATAAAAAGGTGCAAAATCGAATTAAAGTCGTCGTTGATTTACAGAAAAAAATTTTTCAACGATTTTTTGTGAAGAAAAAGGCTCAAAATAGAAAAGACGTTTTAAACATTTATTTCCCTAAAGATATGCCATTATACTTTAAAAAAAGTAACAGTTTTATATAATCTAATTCATAAAATGAACAATAAAAATAAACATTTTAGGAAAAATTAGGATAGAACAGCTTGTAGGAAGTTGTCTTCTTGGAAGCTCAAGATTTGGCAGTGATGAAAGTTACAGCTTCTAATTAAAAAATAAATTTGTGACTGGGCTTTGTATAATACGACTATCTTTTATTGTCTTGAAAAACAAGTTTTTATAAAATGGATTTCATTATAATCCTTTATTGTAGTACAGTACGCTTTCCCCTGGACACATTTTCTGAGCCTTTTCCTGAAAATATCATTATTATTTTTTTTTTCGATAAAAGTATCAAACCTTTATATCGTCTTCAAGACTTTCGATTTTGATGGGAGCCATCTGTACGAAAAGAGCGCAAGCGAGAGGAGTAGCAAATGTCAAAATGAGACCGCAAAATCCGACTCCGGCCAAAGGTTCCAATATTGGCGTCCTTTTAAAAACGCCTCGTTTATCGAGAATGCTCATAAAGAGGTGTAATGGCTGAAATTAAAGTCTTTAATAATTTTTCTGTCATGGTTTTTAAAATGGAGGCACAGACAATAACACTTATATATATAGTTATTGTTGTTCTGTGATGGAGGACATAAAGTTGTGTTAACCTCACGTTAGGTTATGGGGACATAACCCTACCTAATTATGCCATTTTCTAAAATTTTGTGAGCATCTGCATGGATGTTATAGTTATTTAGTTTAGTAAGTTTATTTTCCATAGAAGGTGCAGCCATTGCAATCCGACTTATAACTACAGCAGTAGTCGCTTGAAGTGCGGCAGCTTTCGAATATCCAATTACATTATTTTCCGAATCAATACTTTTATTCCTCTGATAACTCTCTAAAACAATGAGATTAGGTAAATAAAAGAAGTTGAAGAAGGCCTACTTTTGCCTCATGGCTGGAATGTTGATGCAGTTGGCTGTTGCTACAGCGGCGAATGGAACGAAGCGTCCAACGATCGGAGGCATTCTCTGCAAAATTCAAAGCTAGAATAAGTTCAACATCCATATTTTCTACATTACCTTGACCATTTTATTCAACGCAATGGCCGAGCCAACAGCTCCCGTTGTTGCTACTACATAAGAAGTAGCGATTTGTCTGTAAAAATAAAAAATTGATTTTCCTTTTGAGGTAAAGTTTACATACGACATCGCATATCAGCGTCGCTTCTGTTGCAATAATTAACTAAAGCGTTGAACGATTGATTGATCCATTGCCAGAACACAACGGCAGAGGTAGTCCTGGAAAAATGTTATGTTGATGCCCATGAAAATCATCCACTTAATTCATGGAACTTGGGCGCACATCCTTTAAAATGAAAGTTTTCTCGCCTGTCACGGGGTGGTAAGCAGAATCGTAGATATGCTTCGCATTCCATAATTCTTCAACTGTCAGCGGACTTTGTTGAGGTTCTCCCAATCTAATAAATTTAATTTATTATTTTTGATATCAACCTTGGCCTTCGAAAGAACATTTGTTTAAATAGTAAACCATACAGAGTATCACAATTTTTTCATTTTTAAAAAATGAGTCTGCAAATCGCTTTAGCAAAATTACCGTTTTAAAAACCAACAATGCCCATAACCAAAAACTTCCTAAAATGAAAGTTTTCTCGCCTGTCACGGGGTGGTAAGCAGAATCGTAGATATGCTTCGCATTCCATAATTCTTCAACTGTCAGCGGACTTTGTTGAGGTTCTCCCAATCTAATAAATTTAATTTATTATTTTTGATATCAACCTTGGCCTTCGAAAGAACATTTGTTTAAACAGTAAACCATACAGAGTATCACAATTTTTTCATTTTTAAAAAATGAGTCTGCAAATCGCTTTAGCAAAATTACCGTTTTAAAAACCAAAAATGCCCATAACCAAAAACCACCTAAAAGACGATTTTCTTGTTTTTCCGATTATTCATTGGTAAACAACTGGATTAAGCAAGCAATATTTTTCTCTTAATTATTTATAATCTTGGCACAAACGCTTTTGGTTTAGATTAAATCTTTTCGATTGTATAAGCCTACCGATCCGGAGCAAACATCAAACAAAACGGCCTCCCCTGCTAATTAAAAAATCGACCTTCGTATATTTAAATATTACAACAAAACGATGGGATATCCTCATTTTTTTATTAAGTAATTTATCAAATTTTATCGTAAAGAATTTTATCGAAATATTCTGAATCATAAATTTTTAATTTACCATTTTTCAAGGACGGCTTTTGACGTAAATAAAAGTAATGAAAAGAAAAATCATTTCTAAAAAAAATTTTATAGAAGAAATTCTGGAGGCGGATAATACGAAGCCAAATTGTCTGGCTGAGATATTAATATTTTACTACTAAACTTATCAATGGAAAGCCAAACATGTAAAATACAAATTGACCCTTGAAAATTTTAGCAATTCAAATGTATTGAAATAATTGGTTTGCAATTTAAATATCAAATCAAATTTACAATTGCGAATAAATGCCTTACTTGTGTCTTCTAACAATATCTTTGACTTCATCTAATTTCGCTTCGTTGTGGAAGAGATTTAATGGTTGGTGACTGTGAAGAAATGCTTCGCACGTCCTACGAATGTACTTTGGTCCCATTTTGGTAGGTCCAAATTGACACTTTTTAAATCCGTCATTTCACAAAAAAATGGGAAGAAATTTTTTTTTCCGTAAAAACTGATTAAACAAAGATCATCTCAGGTCAGACGTTCAGGGGCGATTAAGGCAGATTAATTAGTTGTTATCAAAAAAGGGAAAAGAAATCACATAAAAACCGGTTACGCCGGTCGAACCTTAATATTTAAAAAATTGATTTTTATACCGCGACGGTCGAAAGCGTTTTAAAATCCTGGGGAGTGAGGCGTTCGATATCCAGCTCAAGACCTGCGCGTTTAAATTTTGCTTCTCTTCCGTCAATCCACCCCTCTAGTCTTACCGATTTCTTTTTGTTCAAAAAATTCCAAAATGACGATTTGAATATTTCATAAGGAAATCCTCAATAAAAAAAACTCATACATAGTTATTATTATAATGGTTATGAGGTAACAATTTATTGCTTGCCAAAAACCGTACAACATTAATTCTTTACGAAAACAATTGAAAATTAGAAAAAATAAATTAAGACAGTAATAACCCTAATTTCATAACCATGACGTTAATGCACAAAGTCCTCGTTTCGATTGAGAAACGGTCTCTTCTTTCAAACCAGGGGGATGATTGAAAAAAGCGAGGGAAATCAGGAAGGCTATGAGGATAAAAAGTGTTATCTGTTGACATTGAAATATCCTGTCAAAGATAATAGGTCGTAGTTATATTTGACAAGGTGAAAAATATACTTTTTAATTAATAACAATGTGTATTAATTTTTGAACTGAGGTATAATGTCTCATAGAGCGAAGGTCATCGATCTCTACAAAACGGTGAGTTATTTTATCAATTTTTGTAAAATTGAAGTCGTCGGCTTCTCTGGGCTTGGCGAAAAAAAAATTTCATCATCCAAGCTGTTGGGTAAGAACAAGAAAATTTTTGCAAGTTTACTTAGGACATATTTTAATCCTATGACAGCAATTAGCAAAATGTTGAAGTACTGATAAGTTATCAGCTGTTATAATTTTGTCTTGTTTGGTTTGAAAGTTTCTGATTTTAAAGGAAAAATTTTCCGCAAAGTTAAAAGTTGGTTTGAAATAAATTGTATAGGTAGTTTATCCTTCGAAAGGACTTTTCCCCCTTGTAATCTATAAGGCAAAGGCCGACAGAATGTGTTCACCGCTTGAGGCGTCTATGTAGGTTCCCTCTTTAATTTGAAACCGCGAAGCTTCGTCGATTTTTTTTATTTTTACTTTTTATTTGGATCCTAGGGATTTATTTATAAAAGATTACTTAAATATTTTTGAGACGTATATTTTGAAACGGAAATCAAGATGTATTTTCTATTTTAGCTTTTCCATCTCGGCAAAGACTGGCCTCAAGGCGCAGACGTTTTTCGCACCAGACTCAAAACGCCTTCATGAAAAACCGTGACGTTTCTGATCCGGAAAAAATAGAAAACCTCCTCAAACATGGCGAGTTCGTAAAAAAAGAAATCGAAGCTCTTTACATGCTTAAAAAATATCGCACGCTCAAAGACGTTATGATACTAGAGATTTGTGATAGTTAATTTGTAAATTATGTTTATATTAGAATAAAAATTATTTTTTGACCTTTTTTTTCATTAGTTCCTTTTTTTTCAACCTTAAGTAAGTGGGTTTTCCACAAGGACAGACTTCAATGGGAGACATCCCACGTACTTTTTCCTCTCTATTTTTTTAAGATGATTATTAGCATAACAGGTTTCTAATATTATGTTCTGTCGGTCATCCATGATCATTTTATTGTCTACTTATCTCCAGTGCATGTCAATAACCTTAATTAAATCATAGGAAAGGATTTAAATGTGTAATTGAGAAGGTAAATTACATTTTTATTAAGCTAACCTTGTTCTATACGTACTATTTACTTAAACAGAAAAGTAATTTATTATTCATTGGCTTTTTGGTTTTTACTGTTTTTTAACTTTACATGGTTAAAAGGTAATTACGTTTTATTTTAATGATGTATTCTAAAAGTTAAGGCTATTTAAAAAAAAATATTTTAAAGAACTTCAATGATGTTTAATAGATTTCGATGCGGAAAACGTTAAAAAAATGTATTTATTTGTTTATTTTTAGCTGCAGTTTAAATATTTATTTACCACGTCTCTCTTCTGGCTCTAAAAAATGGTAGGTGCAAACCTTATCAGTAAGATTACTGAAAATTTTTTATATATTGTATTTACTTACCAAAAAACCCGATAAGATAAATTTAGTTCGGTTTACTGCTCAGACCTAAAAAAGCTTTCCGATCGTTAATTTTTAGGCGAACGCAATGAGTGAGAAATTTCGGAGATTTTCAGCCACTTTTTCGGTCGGAAGTCCGACAAGGAGAAGCCCGCGAGCCGTGAGCAGTTCAACAACCAGACTTTTTACAGATCCCACCGGGAGGTATCGAGCCCTGAATAAAAAAGGAACAGAATCTCCGAAGAGACCTTCACGCCCATCACCAAACAAGATGACATCAATCCGAAAAGCCCAAATTGAACTACAGCAAGTCTCTGTCTTTACGTATTCCTTTCATTAATTTGGATCTCAGATCGAAATCATTGCTTACTTATGTTATTGACATTTTTGTGATATTACAAATTCCTTTGTTTTGTTCTTTCGCTTCCTTTGTAAATTTTAACCAATTAAAAATAGGTTTAAACAATTTATAAGTATTTTGGGCCAGTGGTCAAAGTCTTTGGCTCATACCGCGGCGTATTTAGGATTTTTCCGGGAAATACAGTATATATGGTCACTCAACTCGATTAGTTCTGATTCCTCTTCCTAGAAATCCTAAAATATCAACTTGAAATAAAGTATAAGAAAAATGATATTTTTATAAATAAATTTCAAAGAGATTTTTATAATTAATCGGTGTTAGTGCTTCTGTGTACCGTGAGTTGAGAGAATAATTTACATGTCTTCCTTAAAGGATGGAGGATTCAAAATAAGCTTGACGTACTTGACTTAATAGTTTAAAAGCCAAGAAGGCTAGTCTCTTATGATTACCGCCATTAATATTTTAACGTTTCAGACTCTCTTAAGGGAATCCAATTTTATTGTTAATTTTCTTAAGTTAGAACACACTTATAAATTTTGTTTCATTTCTTTCTCAAATTTTCGTTCGAAATATGAATTTTGATTTGATGAGGAGCAGATGTAGGCGTGATTCGGTAAAAAAGGGAGGAGGGGATTTGGAAACGATCCGGAAACTGAAGGCGATAAATCTACATAGTCGGAAGAGGGGTTCTAACCCATTGTTAGCCCCAGAGTCGAAAGCCCTTCATAATATTTTATAGGTACATTCGTACATACTCAAAACGATTATTATGTATAAAAAAAAAAATTAAACCATTTATGTTTTTCATTAATAATAAAACCTTTCAAAAGTACATTTCCTAAAAAGAAATGAGAAAACAAAAAATAAACCTTTCGTATACAAAACAGGGTAGCGATTTGTTTTCCGGGGTTGACATTTCAGGGCTACAAGTGAATCCCATTTGGAGGGAGTGTTCTAATGCTTGCATGATGTCGCTACATTACTCAATCGATCCGTTCGGTTTTGTCCCTCACCTTTTCCACACGGAAAAGTGTTAATAACAAAAACGCCCATACTAGCGTTTTTAAAATATTTATATCGATTATACGGTTGGTATACATGCTGAGTTTGCTGAAACACAAGGGCCGTTTCTCCAACATAATTATTAAAGGCCCACTTTAGAGGACACGTCCAATTAACGGTAGTTTATAAATTACGGCGTTTTGATTATACAGTTTGGCAACACTTGGATGAGCGTCACGGTCAGCTTCGTCGGTTCCTTGCTCTCGTTTAGAAATCAAAGTTTATTATTTGTTTTTTAATTACGTAATCAATTATTGTTCAATTTTAGAAGGCCCTTCCAGGGGCCAATGAAAATTCTAAGAAGAATGAGTATACTTGGGCAAGTTGACAAAGGAGACTCGGTCTTCCTTTAAGGCAATGCCTGTGAAGAAGAAAGAAAGCTCTTCCGTACAACTGAGTAGCCTATATGTACAGAAAATCACTGCTACATATTTGGAGGTGTCTTCATGCCACCCAGACGTGATTGCTAATCGTCAAAAGTACAACACCCTCTTCCTTTGCTTCTGGGAAGCATATTCTCAAGTTTATTGAAAGGACAGTGTACGTATTGCGATATCAGAAGTTTATGAAAAAGGGGGTGCGTAATGATGTCGTTGCATAGATAAAATTCAATTTCCCGTTGTTACCAGTTGCTTTGCCGTTCCGAGGGTTGCGGGTACGCATTAGACGTTATTAATGACTTTCGTGATCTTTATCGCCTCATGATTACTATGACGATGACGCGTCGACCTGTTGCGTTACGTCATAATCCTCTCCCTACTGAGTATACGTTTTCCCCATCTCTTCTTTTTTAAAAAGGGGGAGTTGATTTCATTAGAGATAACCTTCCCTCCTCATCATTATACAGATTGGTTCCTCCCTCGATAGAAAGGGAAGAGAGAGGAAAGAGAGAGAGAGAGAGAGAGAGAGAGAGGGGGGGGGGAGAAAAAAAAGTTTTACCATGACGTTATGCTTCGACAGGCGGAAAAAACGAAGTAGTCACAGCTTATTCATAAAGTCAAATCTCCCCCAAAATGTTTTATTTCCGCCATAGGGTGGGAGTAAAAAAAAAAATGTTAAAATTGCTTAGTCTATTGTAAAAGAGTGGGCGAGGCGTGGGATGGTCCTACGTCAAACAAAGCAATCTGAAAATCTAACTTCGATTATAAAGCGCTGGAAAAGCGAGACATACGCATTCCTTCTCTTTCAGACATTTAGCGTCAGGAGAGTTTGGCGTGCAAATATTATAAGGAGAGCCTCTGTGTAAACAACCTTAAATGTCGAAATTCCTTTGGAAAGGGCTTAAATACGAGCCTGAGAGGTTCGTATACGGAATAAATACCGTCCGAATCAATAGAACCCTTTAATATATCCTTCTACGGTAAGCCTGTTCAGATACATCGACGTTACAAATTTTAAAAAATTTTGAAAATTGATTGATAACAAAATTGAACTTTCTAACAATTGTTTGCTTAAACTCAAGGTGCTAAAGTTTCATTAACTTTTTAAAAAGCGATATTGTTTTCAAGTGTATAAAAACGTAGGTATATGGATTAAGATTTTTTTTCTTTGAAAGTCTGAAAAGACTTCAAGAAAACTCTATTCTTTCTTCTTAGTTGGTTTAAAATAAATGTAAAATGAAAGCTAAATGAACCTTGACGTTCAGTATCAGGGTGTCGTCAAAGGGCCTGTCGGCGTCAGGAGGGTAGGAGAGCTCGTTGTGTCCGGGCCCGGAGGAGTAAAAAGGGAGGGAAATCTTTTATACGTTTTTCTTTTAAAAGGTTTCGCCCAGGACCCTTGCTAATTAAAAGCTTTTCATACTCTTAGGCTTCTGCCCTTTCTCAATCTCATCTTCTTTTAAAAGGAAGAGCACGAGTCACCTGAGCAAACGACGAGTAATATTTTAATCCAGTTTAAATCCCTGCCTAAAGACAATCGAGGTTCGAAGAATTTTTATTTCAGTTAAAATATTGATTTGTGGGCGTTTAGAAAAAAAAAAAAAATTTCTACAACGCCCTTTACAATAAAAACTTTTCTTCTAAATGAGGAGGATTTTTTTTAAATAAAGAACAATATGAACCAATAGTTGAGGGGGAGAAGGTTGGATCCAGGCGGGGGCTTTCGTCTTACTGCCATGGCGCCCTTTCACGGTGCCAACTACCCTAGAGAGTGGCCTAACAATGGGAACTACAGAACTTGGTTCTTTTACAGGGGGGTCATCATTCCACTTTCATTTAATTTATTTGCCTAAGCCGACGTTGCTGCCAATTTGCTAACCCAGTGGCCCAAAATAAACAAATCATCTTCTGGACTTGGGACCGGTCATTGAGGCTTGAGGATTAATTTTTTTTTAAGAACCACTTGATTTGGCCATTAAAAAAGTTTTATCAATCATTAAAAAAAAAATGACGATAAAAATTTTATGAAAATTTTATTTGGGAATTTTTCGTGTTCGTTTCTAGATTGCACTGTTGGGGCGCGTGGGGGAGGCGGCGGTGGAGCGGGCGGTTAAATCGTCCTCCCTCCGAGACCCACCCGTGAAAGCTTCTCTCCTCTTCCCGTCAGTAGCTGTGCGGCCGGTGCCCAGAACGCACCTTACGAGCTCACTTTTATTCCCCAGTTTTTTCTCATCCCCGCGTGTGTCTCGATTCGCGAAGTGTATGCCCTCCGTAACATGCTCGCCTATCTTCTCATCGCCTTGGTCACCATTGGCATCGGTAAGGGACGACACGCCCTATCTAATTACGTATTCAAAACCACAAAACCATCCCCCACCGTTTTACCACTTGTTTACGTCCCCAAACCATCTCAAAAAATTTTAAAACTCTCTTCCAATATTTTCTTTTCTTGATTTTTATAATTCAACAAAAAAATTTTATGTAATAAATAATTTTTAAAAAACCAATAAATTTGATTTTCATAGTTAATAAATTTAATTTATTTATTACACACAGTTTAAAATTTTCATGACTTATTGGCATTTACAACAAATATGATTTTGAATATCTTTATTCTTGGAAACGTCTTCAATTAATTTTTTTATACAGACTAAATTCCGTACCTATTAATTTTTATTACACGCTATTTTTTATTTTATTTTAATTTTTATTTGAGTGAATACACCCACGTAGTGCGTATTTATATGATTTTACAATTAAAATTTTAGGAGCAAAAATTATTGCAAATAACATTTTCATTAAAATAATTCATTAATCAAAATTCATTAATTTTAATCAAGGAGTATTTTTTTAGTGTTATGTTTAATAATATCGTAATAAATTAACGGTTTTTTAAATAACTTACAAAAAATAATTAATAATTGGTTAATTGTGGGTAATAAAATTAACTTTAATAGGTAACCCATCTTTCTCTGATTGTCTCATCGGATGTATTGCCATATTTTCATAACTAGTAATTTTGCAAAGGATGCACTTTTATATTTCCTGAAAATATGCAATAATTTGTTAACAGCTTTCCTAATTGTTGATCGTTTCTAATTGTTAGAACGAGTTCCTAATTGTAAATAAAAAATTTTTATTCTTCAGTCTATTTCGAGAAAAATTTTTAATTGAACTTTTTTAAATTTTAATATTGCTCATTTCAAGCCAAAAAAAGGTGTAAATAAAACTTATCGGGTTGACCACTTTAGCATGTCGTTAAAAAACCAGGATTGGGCAAAATGGCATCATAAAATTAGTAAAACGTTACTTGCCATTGTACTCTCGAGTTTTATTTCTTTTATTATTTTTTTATTTCTTTTTCACCAAAACAAAAATTTTCCCTCCAGAAATCGTCAGTTCAACGCTTTCGGGGGAGGGGTGTTATTAGCCTAAGGCTAAACTGGGTATCACAAAAACGATGCATTTCATTCAGTTGTTGATGACATGTAAACCAATTTTTTTAAAGAAAGCTAAAGTGGACCACTCTGTATATCTTCAATGTCTGGGAGTACCAACGAACCTACCTACCTTTTAGTTTGAGAAATTAACTGCAAAAATTTAATTACTGTTTCACTGCTACTTGCCGGTGTGAAATAATTGTACCTAAAATAGTTTTAAAAAATTGAGCAAGATTGCCAGGAATCATTTAAACTTTAAAAATATTAGAAAAAAGTTTTTACACAAAATCCAATTTTTCTTTCATGAGTAGGGAAGTTTTGTATATTTCAAAATTGATATGAAATGAAAAAAGAAAATATGAACACTCTCAGTTTATGAATAAAAAGAAAGTGTTTTTTCCCGCAGGAAAAAATATGGTATATTTCTTTACGGTGTTTATAGATCATTGATTACAAAAGTTTGAATTCAATTTTTTCTCTTTCAATCATTTTTTTTCCGTTTTAGACGTTGTGAAAGCGAGTCGCTCCTTTTCCTTGTCTAGAAAGCGCCCGAGGTCCCTTTGGCCTCCTCATTACGACATTCGACCCGTTTAAGCGTCAACTAACGGTTTATCGGCTGGTTCGATCATTCATTATTGTTGAGAGATATCGGAGAAAAAAATTTAAACCCCCCATGGGATCAATACAGGTGTGAATTCTTTAAATGGGAAATTTTTGAAGTATTGATAAAAGATGCTTGATCATGAAGGTGACAGGGCTTGAGAATAATTTACGACTCATTATCTCGAGAGTAGCTTTCATCAGGATCAAGTTTAGCTTTTAGCAAACTCAATTAGTTAACGACTCGATTTAGATCGATTTTTTTTTCTTCGTACCCATCAACTTTCGAATCTGTTAAACATCGGTTTCGGGCCTAATGTGTGGCCGACATAAAAGGCTGAAAACATGATTAACTTGTCAAACAGGCTAAAAAGCAGTAAACTTGACTAAAAAGAGGCCTCAATTCTTATAAATACTAGAGAATAGGATATAAAAGGCTGTAATGGCCACTAAATCGTAGAAAAAAAAACATAAACAAGGAAAAAAATGCTACTACTTCGAAGAAGTATGACCCTAAAGGATATTTAAATTTTATTTAATAAAAAGTGACAAGTTCTTTTTTTTTAAACATCCTTAATCTGCGTGTCTAGAACTCACGTTGGAATTCAAATGAGTGAAGGTGGACTTGAAAAAAAGAAAGGTCGGCCTCTGACCCACATTCGAGACGATCTCGTGGAAATAACGGTCTACGTCTTGTTGACTCTCGTCTTCCGCTTGATTATAATTAAGATAAAGGTTAGCGTACGATACTTACTTCCTTTGAATTCACTCTTCTCATAGAAAATCCGAATAATCCACAAAAAAGATTCTATGCTTCGTTGCACAAAAAAGTTGGAATTTTAAAGGCTACATGAGTATTTTCATTAGGGAAAAATCCGTCTTTCCTCATTACAACAGATTTATTTTGAAAATTTTTTACTTGTGGGAAACTATTGAACAGCCTATGATTTTTATCGAGGCCTTGGGAAAAATTTTTGCGAAAACGTTTTTTTTCCTATAAGGAAGTCCTCGTTAACTGCGTTTGAAAAAAGAAGCAAACACTAAAAAGAAGCAAATATTAAAAATAAATATTATAATTAAAGCAAGAAATTAATTTTTTCGTTAGATTGTTTTTCAACATTTGATTCGCAAACGGGTGAAGAAATTGGTTTTTAGAAAACTAGTGCTTAGGGAAAGTAATAAGATAATACATAGGTTATTGTAAGATCCGAGAGGTCTTTAAGACCCTATTGTTTTCTTGTATCTGAAAAAAAGTTACAAGTCAATCGTTGGATTTTTAATTTAAAGAATTGTTTCTTTTTACCTCAAAGTATATCACGTAATAAAAGAAGAAATGAGTCGACTTCCTAGCCTGGAATCTGACGTTATTATCAGAAATTGGAGACAATGCGATAATGCTTGTGAAAGTTCAAAGGCTTCATACGTTCTCAGAATATTGATATTGCAAGACTTCATTTGAGATTCAATATATTCAGAGCCACAGTGGGAAAAGCGTAATCAAATTTTTTACTCCACTTTTATGATTATATAATCTGTGCATTTTCAAACGAATTCCCACCGATTTAAAAATCAATGCCTGGTTTTCTGACTAATCAAAACTAATGCATCTAGCTGATCCCACGTTTGGAAGATAGGGGTACTGGAAAAAATGAAGTGTTCCGGAAACTACAGAAAACCTTATGATCGGAAAAGATCATGATTTTTCCCCTTGGGAGTCTGGAAGACCCTTTTCCAAAGAACGTGATATGGAGGGTGTCACAATAACTCTTTGAGGAAGTTAAAATTTGGTGATTCGACCGATAGATCTCCGCCCTTTTTGCGAATTTTTAAGGTAACTGCGAATGGACGTTTTCGGGAAAATCAGATGAAAATTGCTGCTCTATTTTATTCTTGGAAATAAAAATAAATAAATAAACTGCCGATTGATGAAGATTACTAATCCTTTTCTTTTATAGGATCCAATAACTACTCTTTAGGGAAAGTTAAATAATGAGAGAATGAAGTGGGAATGAGATCTTAATTTGTTTAATTGAAAACAGAATTCCTGGTGCTTCATAGATTTTTTTTTGTCGTGCGGGAAGTTCTCGGCAAAAGAGCCCTTTTCTTCGGAAGTAATTGCGGCAATGTCGACGGGTGCGTCGGAACGCCGGGAAGTGCAGATGGGCAATTAGCTAGAAAGGCCTACCGCCTCCTCCCCTTTTCTCAGACTCATTACCTAAAAATCATCTCTGAAAAACCTAATAACAATTTTCTAAAAAAAAATTAAAACGAACCGCAAAAAGTGTTGGTTTAACAAAATTAAAGGTAATATTTTCAATCTTAGCTACGAGGTTTAATAAGTTTAAGAAAAAAAAAGTTAATTGGCGTCGAAGTCGATGAGGAAGTGTGCAAGTAGTCCGAACCTTTTTCCTCTCTTAGTGAAAGCATCCTACTTTCGCGTACGACGGCAAAAGGTCGTGTGAGCTCCACCTCCACTCTTTTTTTTCTTCCGTTTCAAAACACGATCCAGACTTTACTCTATTTTCCATTAAAAAAAAGAACTGAAAATTATTCACAACTTTCCAGTCTTTTAAGTCTTTAATTATACAATTAGACACCGAAATATATTTATTCGTCCTGAAGAGATCATTTATTTTTTAAGTTTTCGTGCGCACTTTGAAGCCAAGGTTAATATTATCGTTCTTGGGCAAAGCACAATTTTTTAGTTAGTAAAATTAAAAATATTTTCTATCATTTATCCCAATAATTTAAAAATAAATAAATAAATATTTCATATTATGTGATAATATTATTTTGAATTTACTTTGTTTTCAGCCTTATAAGTTATGGGCATTAAAGAAATATTGAGGGAAAAATACCGGTCTGTGTTTATAAGAAAAAATTGTTTTCACTTGAATTGGCGTTTTTATAAAAATCCTTTTGATCCTCACTTCTTAAAATTTAAACAATTTTTATTGATTTGAGAGCAAGCAGGGGACTTTTTCAGTGGATCACCTCACGAAAAATATTCTGATGGAAAAATTTTAATCAGTTTAATTTATTTCTGCTTTAAATTAAGGGATTGATTATCAATTTCATTTTATTTTTTCTCTTCATTTTTCATGAAGACGGTGTTAAGAAAACTAAAAAATCTGAAAATGTGTAAAAAGCCCTGTATATATTTGCTTTTCTCTCTCTACACTGACTGTTAGGTTGGTTTTCCTGTAAGCATTGTATGAATAAAATATAAAATCCGAGACTCCCTGATTGTATGATAGAGCTACTTATAAAAAAGTGTTTGATATTTTTTAAGCCTAATTTTTTTAGCGCGTTTTTCCCCCGCCGTAAAATTTAATCACCGCTGCTAATGTAATCACGAGGATCCTTTAATAATCCCCCCGAACGAAGATTAAAGGACGACTTTAAGGATTACGTTTCCTCCCCTCTAGTATCAGTCCGTGGAAAACAAGACGGAAATGCGTTTTAACAACTTGGGAATACGGACCGGAAGAATCCGTCGGTGCGTATACAACTCCCGAATCCTCGCGCATTGTTAACTGTAAAAATAAACCTAAAAAAACAAAAGCTTCTCGGTAAAAAAGGAGAATCCGTTATTCGAGAAAATTACTCATATTTCATTAGATTTTCGACTCACGATCGTCTTATTAGACACGACGTTTCAGCAATCTCACCGTGAAATGTTTCCGAATTTCGTAAATTGTTTCTTTTTTATGCCACGTTTTAGGTATTTTGTTGCTAATGTTGAAAAAATTGATAATTTCGACGTCTGAAACACCCATTTTCAGATAATTTTTTTCCATGGATTATAGCGGGAACTAAGCTTACTGGATTTTTTTTATGTACTACTCTTGAATAATTAATTATTTAGTTCGATAGGATTTTAAGATTCTTTCAATGAGGGTAATGAAGGTTGCGATTTTTTTTCCTTCAAATTGTCGTTTTAGAAAGGATGTTGAAGGCTGATGCCGTTTTGAATGGTGCCATAAAAGTTGCACAATCTCTTCGTCGTGAGAAAAGATTGTATACGTTTCTAAAGAAGCCCTTATCTCTTAAGAATGCCTCCACGTTTTCTTAACTTACTGTTAATAATTATTCTTTATATTCAAGCACATTAATTTCCAAAAGCGAGGTTATTAACGCAAATAGGATTAGACTCGAGGAGGAAACAACAATGCTGAGGTTTTCCAAAGAACCTCTCAATATAACTTGAAAAGCTTCAAATATTGACTTTTCTTCAATCCGATGAGGAAGTGCGAACAAAAGGATCGACCATAGGAAGTTGGCAGGATAACCGGTACCGGGTTTGAAATAAACGAGGAGGTCGTCCTGTATCCTTCTAAGCCACAAATCCCAGGTTCCAGCCACACCCAACTACGTTTTAGATCCCCTTACTGTCCAATCCACCTTTCGGGTTTTTTTCCTTTTCCATGCCATCAAAATCTCTCCACGCCCTCGAAAAGTCAAAGTTGACTTCGTTATTGAGAGATCGTTAAAGAAAAAAATCCCATTTTTTCGCTTAATAAAGACCTTATCATAGAGACCCGTAGAGGAAAATCTGTTTGTGATCTTCACCGATCTTAAGGTTCACTTTGGCGCCGGCCATCCGTCCGTCGTCGCTCGCCAATTTTTTCCGGAAAATTTCGCGGCTGAAATTTATATTTTCATTTTAAAAGTCAAAAGCTTTTCTCTAAATTTTTAAAAATGGCTGAGATCTTTCAGTCTTAACGTTTTGTTCAATTCTAACTATTGGCCCGATCTTCACTAAATATAGTATTAAAAATTATATTTGAAAATTAAAATTGATATTAAAAATGAAAATAGGTTTTTTAATACAATAAAAAAAGTTAAAAATAAAATAAGTGAAAAAAATAAAGAAATAGATGTTCTTCCTCTCCTTTGAGAATATTCCCGCCGAGACTGTATTATTTTGTACAATTTATTTTAAATCACTTCCTTGAACTCACAAATGAACCTTATTAAAAACATCGAGAGGGCTAAATCAGAGTCCGAAATTGGGCTCATTTTAAAGGTAAACCAATGGAAGTAAAATTTTTACAGGTGGATCACCCCTTATTTAATTAGTAAATCCCTCTGTTTTAGGTATTTTGGCATAGGTGTTTTAGCATATTTTGGCATGTAAATGTCATGGGCTAGTAACTTAGAAAAATTCCCGACATCTGTCTGTGAAAAGTTTTTTCCAGACTTTGCAGATAAAAAAATATTAATTTGTAGTTAAAAAAATTGCCGAGTTTTTTTTTCAAAACTAAGGTAGGTTCGTTCTTCATTTTTTCTTTTGCAATCCTTAGGTTAAAAAAAAGCAGGGTTTAAAGCGGCTTCTGAAAGGGAAAGGAATTGTCTAAAGATGAACGCTATCAAGGCTTTAGAAACGTTAATTGTCCTTTCACGCCGACACAGTTTCACACGTTTAACGCCGTTTTATCTCTTCAAATACCCTGTTTTCCCGTCACACGAATGAAAAAGATTTTTTTCCGTTTTTGTTTTTAAGTTATAAAAAAAGTTAAAGCATTAAGGGTGGATGACAAAGAATCGATTTGAAACTTGATAGGGTGAAGATTTAATTGCCCATCCTCCTCCGGCGGGCTACTCTCAGTCACCGAATCTCTCCCACATTAATTTAACAGCCTTTAAGGAAAATGACTCCAAAGAACTTGCGGGGGAGTTTTCCCTAAATTTTTTCAGGGGCCGATCATGATTTCATTATTTTAAAAAAATCCCTGGCAGCTTTTGGTTAAACTATATTTATTCGTTTCAATGATGACGTTGTTTCAAAATTAAGGTTTATTTATAGAAGTCGTCCCTCCCACGTTTTAAGAGAGAGACTTACCCTTCATTTAAAGCTTTCAACAGCAGGAAATAAGGTTACCTACTAAATTATGTTGTCTTAAACTTAATGCCGGAAAAAAAACTTCGATTTTTTAACCTATAAAACCTAAATTTTGTTTAAGAACGTGATTGTCTTGCCTCACTTAAAAGAAGGCATTCAAGGCCAAAAGTCAGCATCCAAGCAAATTTGAAAAATTTCAGGAATGAAATACTAAACCAGCAAGACATTCGTGTCATGCGATGTAAGTAGAAGTTCCTTTAACATGCCCCTACTTCAAGAAAAAGTACTGGTTTGAAGAGCTTCCAACGAAAACTTCCTTAAAGAGAAATATCTGTATAGGAGGGGGAAGTATAACGGAGGGGAAAAACGTAGGGGAAGTTATGGGAGGGGAAGTATAAGGAGGAAGTATATGGGGGGGGGAAGTATAGGAGGGGGTATTTTTGAAAAATTGTCCGAGTTTTGTTTTTTTCCCAAAAATTTTCCAAGTTTTTTTTTTTCGAAAAATTTCTAAGTTTTTTTTTCTAAAAATTTTCCTTTTCCTTTTTTTTTTTTTTTTGGAAAAATTTTGTAAGATCTTTTTTTTGAAAATTTTTTTAAGTGCCAAAGTAGAAATAATGGGCTCTTTGGCCTACGGATGTGCCTCTCGTAATGGTAGAAGTATAAAATTTCTCCCTACTAAAAAAATGATAATTAAAAAGTGGCAATTTTTTTACACCAAAAATTCTTAAAAAATATAGGAGTAATTGGTGAAATTTGGTGAAAATCGGATTAACGGTTCGGCCGCAGCGAATTTTTTAAAATTTCGAACAGACATATCTCCGCCATTTTTTCGAAATTCAAAAATCGACCTCGTTACATTCTTCTTCTTCGACTAAGGAAGATTTTGTGAAAATTTGGTGAAAATCGGTTAAAAACTGTGGCCATAAAGTGTTGTGGAAAAATGCTACGGACGGAACCACAGAAAAAGTTGAGATCGGTAAAGATCAATATTCGATTTGACCCTCCGGGGTCTGGAAGACCCTTCCCCAAAAACCCGACTTCGAGGGTATCGCAATAACTTCTTTAAGGAAGTTAAAAGGGAGCCACCCCCTATAGGAAAGAGTCTTGCAAAATATCTGATTTATAAAATTTTTCAGGACCTAGGAACATCCTGATTAGAGTGCTTGGTCTTAAGACAAAGGCAGACGTTGAGGATTGGAGGAAATGACAGATAAAAAAGAGGGATAAGGTTTTGCGACCCTTTTAACGCTAGAAATGGTCAGATTTTAATTTTGAATTTAGATTTTGAGTTTGTCAGTGGCGCCGTCCATCAATCCCCTTTTGATGTCCGCCATTTTTGCAAGTGTCTAAAGAAGCAGTCGACCAAGACGACAACATCGAAATGAAGATTCAAAGTTCCTAAAGACCCATTTTCTATAACCTTTAGTCTAAATGCCATTAGAAGTGATCTAATCGATGAATCATGTTTTCATCATTCCAGGATTTTGAGGAGACATTAAAAAGAATTGTCTTCTTCATAACGTTTTACAGTTCTTGCACGACTATATTTTAAAATTCGCCAATCGATGTAGTCCATTTCTAATATTTTGCACACCTTCTTTTCTTAAAATCTTGATGATGCAACGAGAAAAACATCCAATTTGAGAGAGAATACATAGGCTGGGTTTTAGGCGGGGTAGCTGGTTGTATGAAGACAAGAGTCCTTGAAGACCTTGAAGCCAGGAGGATAAAAGGCTGTTTTCTTGTAAAATGAGTGAATAATAACAATTTTGGCTTATAGGCGAAGTTATTATCTTTCAAATTTCTCTCTCTTTTTCCTTTTTCCCCCAAGTCTCATTGTTGTTCCACAACTTAAAGAGTTCAACACATCCTTTTGGACGGTTTCGCTTTTGTTATGATTCTGACCATGTTTTCTCATACATTTCCATGAGTTTATTTTCACGCAGACTTGGCTTTTTAACGTTTGATCGTTTTAAGTAAGAAAGTTTTTACGTCAACGTTAAGTTATATTCCGTTTGAAACCGACAGGTGGTTGTTTTTTGTTCTTCATAATGGGATTACTGTGCATTTGTGTTTTTGTGTTTGTATTAGGTTTTCGGTTTGTGGATGAATAAAATGTTTGAATAGCTTTAAATTCAGTCTATTACAAACAGAAAAATATTGAAAATTAAAAGTTACCTTGGGAATACGCGAGGGGGAAATTCCGAAAAATTTTCTCCTGAAATGTTCTTTTTCAAAATATTTAGGCTTTGTAAATTTCTTATTGAAAACAAAATATAGTATAATGATGAATTTTAGAAGAGAAAAATTGGCTGTAAAATAAAGGAGTTCTTCAATATTCAATGCATTGATGAAAAGTTTAAATTTTGACTGTCTAAATTTAGTTCTTTACTATGATAGCTACCTTTGTTTTGGAGCAATTCACACTCGTTTTACGTGTCCCTTTATAACGCGAGGAAAAGGGAGAGAACGAGTGAGACGGAAAGAGCTGAATTTTCCGCCCCCGGGGTGGGGCTTATCGACCTCCAACATGGCCGACCTCGGATACACTTGCACACCCGGGCCACCTACTCTTCTGGTATATATTGTATTACACACCATGTTCGATCCGATCTTCACCGCTCCGCGCATTCCTTCACTCTTTAACACCATAGCATTGTATTTTAATGTATACTAAGTAAACCGAATACACAAACAAGAGACTTGCTTTTAAGTGCCCTTTAAAACAAACGATTATAGTTCGGAGGAAATTTGATCCCATTAGAAGCCTGAAAATGTTGTAACGGATAATTTAGCGAATCTTCCCTCTTCATTATAAGGCACGAAATATTTTACTTTCAACTAGGACGTGCCATACTTGAAAATTCGTATCCTTTTCATTTGATTTGACATCGCTCCAACCGTTTCTGCTGTAATATGCCTTGAAGAGCTATCTTATGATGTCTTTGCGTCACATTTCACAGCGCTCTTACAGCACATCATGTCCATCAAGCATCCACTTTTGCTTCCCCCTCTTCCCTAAATTCTTAGAGGGACAGAAAAAAGAAGACCGAGGAACACCTGACCAAAAACCAGGCAAAACGAGGAATCATCCGAAGAAAAACTGTAAAAAAAATAGGTAGATTTCGAAGAAAAGAAATCTTCCTAAAAACGCTCGAAATTCGATAGAAGAAATTTATTCGTAAAGCCCTTCCTGTATAAAGGTGTACGTCATTTTAAGTACTTTTTACTTCCAAAATCCTGGCTATAGGATTATTGGGTTTTACAAAAGACCAGTCACAGATCAATTCAGAATCCTGAAGCTCTTCCAAGAACGTAGCAAAACCTATGGACACCCTAAAGAATCAATTTAATCAGGCAGAGGCTTCACCTGTGACAGTATAACGTTGAATGTTGCTCTCCATTCAATGACCTTCCATCTTCAAATGTTGTATTGTATCATTTCCGGTTCGCGTAAGACCGATAGTGCGTGTTCAATACACTTTAAAACCTTCCCTCTGAAGGTTTGATCGATAATAAATGGCTATTTGATCGGATCTAAATGAGAGCGATAAAAGTATCGTTTACCATGATGGGAGTTAAGAGATTGAAAATTTTTAGGATGCAATCAAACTCAAAGATCATTTATATCCCATAGCCAGGAGGTGACTCAGAGGCTTGTTAATGCGTTGAAGGACACTCGAGGAAAAAGGGAAGGGAAGAGCGAGGAGTTTCGAGCCCTTTGTTCGCTCTTAAACTCCCTCGGGGCCCTACAACTCTATTGAAGGCCCAAATCCCATTTTATATCATACCCATCTCCTATCTCCTCTTTCTCGCTGATTAACCCCTCTTTCTCCCTCCCTTCAACAGTCCCTTGATCTACAAATAATGACTCTTCCACCCCTCGTTGTCATAAACGGAATTTTGATATTCAATGTACTCCCCCTTCACAACAGGTTCGAATGGTTCATTATGTTTAATTGACTTTTCCTTGTTTTAAACTTATGACCATCACGGGCATAGTTGATAAATCTTCTGAGCAGTCAGAAACGATAAGGACCGAATGTTGCGGAAGTTGCCATTTGATTCGATCTCGCACTTTTTTTCCTTTCTTTCTTTAGTGGGAGTTGGGTGTTAGAAACAACCCCTTTTTATCCCATTACCTCACTCCATCGCTTCGCTAAGGCTCATGTTTCTTCTCATCAAGAGAAATGTTTTCACCTCGACGAGGATTTGTTCTCGTCAAGCCACTACGTGAGAGCTAAGTGCTCAACACTTGAGTGCCATTCCATCTTAAAATTTTTGCATCATATGAAAATTTTTCATAAGTAGTGTAGTTTTAGTAAAAATGGTTAAAAATGGTGCGCCTAAAAAGGCTCGGGCGAGCAGGTTTGATGTGACGCCTTCATTCCGTGCACTCTTGCTGGACCTTACGGTCTCTTTTTTGATAGAGCAGCCTCAGGATATTATTCAATTTGGGACAGACTACTTTGCGCAGTTAAAAACTAAATATACGTCTGAAGTAGAAAAAAATGACGTGGAGAAAACTGAAGACGAAGATAGCACCGCAGGGGCGGCGCACGTTCGTGGAAGGAGGAAGTCTGTTTTTGCAGAAGCTTATAACCCTGAAGATGACATCGATGAAGAAGAAACAGTCAATCCAAAAACTGACGAGCAACGTGCAGCTTTAGAAAGCCACGTAAAAGACGTTGTCATATTCAACGGACTCCGACGTGATCAACTTAACAAAGTATTGGACGCCATGTTTTTAAAGAATGTCTCAGCTGGTGAAGAAATCATCAAAGAGGGTGACGAAGGAGATTACTTCTATATCATAGAATCCGGAAAATTTGACGCCTACGTGGAAGACAAATTAGTCCACACATATAACAACAGTGGTAGTTTCGGAGAGCTTGCTTTGCTTTACAGCATGCCTCGTTCAGCGACAGTCATAGCAGCCACCGACGGCCAACTTGGTGCTTAGACCGTCACACTTTTCGAAAGATAGTTTTAAAGAGTGCGTTCAAAAAGCGTAAGCTCTATGAAACGTTGATCGACCAAGTTCCAATGCTCAAAAAGCTCAGCGCATTCGAAAAGATGAATCTAGCCGACGCTCTTGATCCCCGAAGTTACAAAGACGGCGAAGTTATCATGAAAGAAGGCGAGGCGCCGGACGGAATGTATTTCGTCGAATCTGGAACGGTGATTATAACTAAACAGGAACAGGCTATAGAAATCGAGTTAACGATTGTCGAAAAGGGTGGATATTTCGGTGAACTCTCCTCGTTACCAATCAAGAAAGAGCCGCCACAGCGGTCGCAAAAGGTGACGTCAAGTGTGCATTTTTAAACACTGAAGCATTTGAGAGGTTACTCGGACCTTGCAAAGATATCATGGCTCGCAACGTCGAAAAGTATAAAGCCCAGCTTGAGCAAGCATCTCGGAGTTCCCTTTGAATATATAAAATTTTAAAATAAATTTAGATTTTTACCTTCCAAACGTTCTCAATTGGGGCCTCATTTTTTTCCTTTTAATTGCCATGAGGTTGACTAAATTAAGTTTATAGTTGAACGTCACACGTAGAAAATATCTTCTAAATTAGAAACGTCAACAGCAATCAAATTTTGTATGACAAAAAATGTGTAGCGATCTCTGATAAAGAAAAAGCTTCGTTGAAGTACTCGTAGGGGTGACGGACCAGGGAGGGGAAGCAATTTCCAACAAAGTGGTCCTTGTCACTTCAAATCAATGTCAAGGTACGCCTCTTTCGAAAGTAATTGTTACGTTCCCGGAGAAACTGTGCTTGTTCTCACAAAAGTAATTTTTGGACAAATATAAATAAGTAAAAAAATTGGTAAATTCTTAAGTTTTGGGTCGAAAAATTTCCCTGTAGCGGAAGGAGTGCTTTTGGGAAATAGTCTACCACGGTAATGTCGTTTCCTGATCAAGATTCAGTACGAGTTCTTCCAATATATCCCCCCGCACCTACACATCATTTGGAATCTGTTTAGCATACTGTTCCCTCCAATGTGGTAAAATTGTCAAAAAAATTCCACACAATCTTCAAAAACCAGTCTAAAAACAATCATGAAGCATTAAAACCTTTAAAATTTAACATTTTTGATGATTAAATGTGATGCCAATTTAAAAAAAAATTAATTAATTTTATTAACTGACCCTCCAGACTTGTCTAAACCACCCTTTTAGTAATAATCAAGCTTGACATTTAGGCCTAGGAAGACAATTGATAACGTTTCAAGCCTTGATTTGCATTCAAATTAGTTTCAAGCATTCAGTTAATTACTATTTCCTAAATGAATAAACGAAAGGGCCTATTTACTTTTCTTTTTTAAAATGGTTATAAAAATCAAAAGGAACAATTTTTTTCTTGACTTCTTTAGGTGGAGCACATTATATGAATTTTTTTCATTTACTTAGCCCGATACCTCATTTTAACTTCCTTATTGAATAACGAACTTCGTGTACTTATCAATCGTAGACGAGCTTTACACAAAGGTTTATTATTATCGGTGCATATAATATTTATAAACAAAACGTTGACTTTAATCGGAAGTTTAATGTGTCGCACTGCATGACGGTATCCTGGCAGTTGATTGTATCGTTCCGGGTTCGTACGAGGTCATGATAGGGGGTGCGGATTTGGCTTGGGGCTAGAAAATGCCCTCCCTTCCCCGCGGACGGGTAGGAGGGTTCCAATCTACAATAGTTAATGGTCCGAACTGTGTGAGAAACCGAGCGGTTAAAAGATAGCGACCGCTGCGTACGTGTCGTTTTTATCGATTAGTTTTTTTTGTCGCCTCATCGTACTGTATTTTTAAAAAAAATTACTTTTTAGTCCATATTATTTTTTGGAGTACATAAATAGTCGCTTTTACTAATAATTTATTTTGATTTTCCAGGAGAATGTCGGATGAGGGATCGAGGTTTATACTACGGCCGTCTCATAGGAACCCTTCAAGAGTATGCTCACGGAATAAGAGGAACAGCATATGCAGTTGACGAATCGACCATTTTCGTCAAGGGTTTTTCGTACGACGGCACCGGCCCAGGTAAGAAAATTAAGTTTTCGTAACTTATGTTTAAAGAGCGATAAATACGGTATTAAAGGGGGTCGGTTAGTCATCTGGCCGTTCAGAGTTTCAGACCGAAAGCTGGATCGTTGAGATAAGTCAGTGACGCTTCCCCTTCTCTCTCCGGAACCGATATCGTTAACGACCTTCAGACAATCGAACCCTCAAAATCGATATCTCCATTACCGCATCATGTCCAACCCTAACTATAAAATTAAACAATAAAATTTTCCCGTGAAAATCATAAATTTGATCTTTTGATATCACTCCGCTACTGCGGAAATGTTGCTTCTTTTGGTGATTTTATTACGAACACTATAATGAGAGTTCGGATTTGTAAAAGTTTTTAAAGTACTGAGCCTACTGAGCGACACAAAATGCTATGGCTATGACCTTCTGCATATCCTAAATATGGACCTGGAATTTGGGGCTCTCGAAACCCGCGCGTTTATCCGAAAAATTTATGTTTGAACCTGAGTGGATTGCCTGAAATTCAAGAGATTAGTTTGAAGGTACGAAACAAGTGTTTATGAAAACTGGGCAAAACCATTTTGTCCTTAGATAAAAGTATTAAATTGTTTGTATCTTTGTTTTTTCTTTGGTGTTGAAATAATTTTTAAAAATTTTCAGATGCTTTCTTCTGGGTCGGAACCTCACCTCGACCTTCTCCGGAGGGCACACTCATTCCATATCCTGAAGACTACGTTGGAAGGTGAGCTATTATTCTAAACGTTTTAAAATGCAAAAAAATAGGATAATTAACATCAAGTTGCAAAAGAACTTAATGTGATTTTGTGATAAGCCTAAAATAAATCTTTTCTTCTTTTTCACATCTTTTACGTCTCACTATCTCCTTTAATTTAAATGCCCTTTCCATTTTCTCGCATCGATTGAAATCTTGGATTATATTCAGAAGAAAAGGGCGGAAAAAGAAAGGGGGCTCCTCCGCACTAATTCCGTCTCTCATCATCATCCTTTTCTCCATTGCTCGCGTTCGGACGAAAGCCAGTTACTTTCAAGTCTTTAAATCTCAGGGCTGGAGAGTTGTGCGAAAAGTTATGAAAACTCTTGGATGGGGCTCGCGGGCTTCTCTTTCCCGCTGAGGCCGTTTCAACTTTGAGGAGATTTAGAATTATTCTTTAAAGAGTGTTCCGGAGGTCCCTTTTCCCCATTTAACATTTTATTAAACAGTCGACGGAAAGTTTTCATGTTAAAACCCTCAAGGGAAAATTTTCTGGCTAAAAAGAAGCTTTGCGAAATCAATATTTGTAAAAATCGAATTTCAAAATGGAAAAAGAGATTGGACGAATCAATTTTTTTCATTTAGACCCTATACGTTTTCATCAATACGCTCCCCCTCGATTGCGATCGGATGAAAACGTCCTGAGTTTATTAAATCCGAAAAGCGTGAAAGAAGATTTGAGGCCGGGGAGAGTAATAATGGTCCATGCTACCCCTCCCGTGCAATTACAATGATGAGGAAATGAAAACAAAGTGGAAATAAAAGGGGGGAATGAGAAGAAGGGGGTGGGAATGATGTATTGATAGGGGGTGCGCTCGACGTGCTACGTGTGCAAAACCACCCCTGAGGGATTTTATATAGACGCTTGTTCCTTCACGTTAAGTAGTAGCCATCGACAAAACGTGACATACCGAAAAAGTATTTTATTGCGTTTCTTGTTTAGAAAAAAAAACCGCCCTTAACCGTTCAAAAGGGAAGGAAAGATTGAACTAGGGATGGAGATATTAATGCCGGATGATGGGCCGAGATCGATCTCAAGTGATTCACTGATGGGGAGACTCCGGATCCGATTAACTACCGTACACTTCCCGTTCTGCATAATCGATAGACCGGCATCCTAATGATAACTCTTCACCCTTCTCCAAACCTTCTCAGTTTCCCCGAGTGTCCTTTTCATCCAAAACGATACTAAAGCGGACAAATTGAGCAAGTTTCGTCAAACTCTTGAAAGCCACCGACGTTTGCTTTTACGTAAAACACGACCCTTTCCAAAGCGGACCGATGTCCAAACAGTACGTCTCGACCAATAAAAACCATTTTTGAACTTCGCTAAGTCGAACCGCGAATGTCGTTTGGTTAAATTCAATTAGGAAAGTTGGAGGAATAAATGAGAATGATGATTAGAAGAGAGGTTCGGATTCACTCCCTTTCCAACCCCATGGTTTATGCATTAGCATTTTACTTCTCAAACACTCCCCTTCAATGAATAAATGGGTCCTCTAATTCTCCCAAAACACCGTACCTTTCGTTTCAATCTTCGAAAAGGGGTTAACGAGACTTGCGATTAACGACGAAATCCGAACAACTGGACGATTCTCTGGGTTCGAATTATTGGGTCCTCAGCTTTGCGTAGTCTGTGGCGACAACTGGTCCATCCCTTGTTTCTTCCAGAGCTTCCAAAGCTCCTTCTATCTCTCTCTCCGTTTGAGAAGTTCTTTCTCAGTCAATCAAGACACGGTCGTTTCTACTCGATGTGCCAAAATAAGCTCTAGGAGAAAAAAAGAAAAAAAAAAACCTGTTTGTTCTTTTCTTGGCAAATGACTGCATTTGAAATAAAAATTTTCAATAAAATCCATTTAAAAACATTTAAATGAATACGTTGAAGCGTTTTATTCGTTTATTTATAAGTCGTGGGGAGTTCTGGTAAGATGGAATCCGATCTGGGAAAAACGTCATAAAAATGCTTGGAGTATATAAACGGAAATTCAAATTCGGTTTCTCAACCCCAACCTTTTTCAATAGTCCTTTATAGGAAGGGGGAAGAGACGGAGTTAAAAAGGCGGCTTACCACATCAGAGAAGGGTTCGGTTTCGGGTTGTGGTTTGAACTTCGCTACTTGTATAGCAGCCTCCAAAGTCAATTCTTGTGCTTAACTTCTAGTACAAATAACTCCTGCGTCAAATTAGTTGAATTACAAAAAAATTTTTTTTTTTGTTTTTATTTTTATTTTTTATCGGTCTGTGGTGGGATGAGATTCCTGGGGGTGACGGCAAGGATGCTGGAATTCCTTTCCGAGACCTCCGGAAATTCTTCTTCTTCCGAAATACCCTTTTAAAATCTCATTTATTCGTCACTTTCATTAGATACATTCCCATTATTCCTTCTCGGGGTTTTTTGATGGGAAAAATAATTTTTTTTTTCTCCACAGTGTAAATAGATGGGGAAAATTGTGGAGCAGGAATCAGTTTGCACGAAGATCCTTTGTGAATTGAAAAGGCCTTCCCCTCCGAAACACCCTCAGCAACTCGAAAACGCGAGGGATCTCTCTAAACCTAGATTTGTGTAAGGGAGAAAAGCCCGAAACGATTCAAAGGAGATTTGTATACGGAGATCCCAGTCTAGCTAACATTCTCCCTCAAACTGCTCAATCACACTTTTTTTTTGAAACTAAAAATAAAAACTTGATTGCTAATTTTAAGATAGGGGAGGTTGGGATATCGACGTTTCTTGAAATAGAGCTCTTATTGAAGATGTAACGAAGGTAGTTTAGATGTCACAAGTTTCAATTCGGTCCGCAAGTCGTTAACAAGTCTGCAAAGGGCTCGCTGTACTTCGACTTAATGCGGTTCCAGACCGGAGAGAATTGACTTGTCTACGTTTAAAGGGGAGGTTTCCAACCCTATTTTATTCAAAAGCTTCATTACCAGAGCAAACAGAGTAAATTAATCCTCTATATTTTGAAATCTCCGGAGGTTAACGCACTCTATAGGTTAGCGTAAGATGACATTGACACAGGGCCCTTCTGATCGATGTCTGCCCGAGGGTGAAGAAGGTAAACACCGAGGTACAAGTGACTGTGGGGAGGGGAGAAGATGAGCGTCAGAACAATATCGTTCTGGAAACTCATCATCCGCTCGTCAAACATGAAATAACCCTCTTCGGTATCAACAAGGTCCTGACGTTAATCAACGATGAGATTACAGAACTGAAAGGAGAGACAATTAAAAAAAATAATCAATTTTTTTTTTTCAGGGATCCACCGGTACTGAGAGCATACAATAAGACCGATGTGATACTGAGGTTACCTCAGGGGAAAAAACTGAAGGACATAAAGTGGCTGTCAGTTTGGTGCAGAAGGTTCACAGTAAGTAATTCATTGAAATTACTGGCATGGCGGGAGGTCAAAAAAAGGTGCATGAAACCGGAACTCTCTTTTAGATATTAACTGTGCCCACTTACTTTTTCCTTAATCAGATATTTTTTTTGCGGATGTTTGCAAACTTTAAATCTATGAGCAAACTAGACATTTTCAAAAATAAACGATATCAAATTTAAACCAACAATGAAGATATAAACTCCCTAAAAGTGGCACTTTATGAAGAAATTTTGAATAAAATAAGTTGTACTACCACGTATTTAGCAAATGTTTAACTTTCTTGAAAAAATTCGGGTTTAAATATACATACTAATACACCTACAAAAAGACCCTACTTTACAGATTGAAATCTATGCTTTATGCCATAAAATCGTCAATGTGCAATGCTTACTATTTTATTTCGTAAAAAAGAGACTTAAGATGGCATTTTGGTCTACTTAAAAAGGTTAAAAAAATCTAGGAGTCACTTATCACCCTTCCCAGACGAAGCCTGCTCCATGAGATAGCAGCAGTTCTTAGCATTCGAAGAGCATTTATCGGAGCGTGGCAACGCGCTCTTAATTGCGCCCATATTCGGCTTTAAATTGACACATTACTCGGAATTTGTACAATGGGTTTATAAAAGATGAGGAGGGGGGACAATAAGCGGAAGGGGTGTGGAGGATTTGAAGGAAAAACCGGAGAGAATCATCTGTAATGAGACCGAGAACAAATGACGGGCGATAGAACAGAATACCGGGGGAAGAGGGTGAATGCGGTCAATGTAGCGTGTGAAAAGGTGACGTCAGAAGGTTAGTACATTAGCTCTTTCTCGTTTCCCCCCTTTCACGCCGCCGGATTTCTAATAAAACTCACCCCTCCTTGTCTTTCTGAACCCTATTTTTTTGGGAAGGCGGTTAAGAAGCATACGCAGGCAACAGGCATCGTTTAGTAACATTTGAACGCTTTAAAAAAAGCCCACAATTCAGTTTTTGTTACGTCTTCACTGAAAGTGTAAAACAGATAAAGGATATCTTCTTAAAAGTGGCGTACCTTTTATAATAGGTCGTTATAGCAACGCCCCCGTTTTAACGGCAAGATAACTCGGCGGGGGAAACGCCGACGGTCGATCTTCGTATCTTTTGCGAAGGCGATCCGTAAACAAAGAAGCCACCCTTCCGTAAACCGAGCGAATCGGACAATGAAAGCGTCAAACCGGAACGGAGGCCTCACGCCGCACCGTCGAAAAAGCGTGAACGGATATCTCACTCCCCTGAAAGCCATCCCCTATTTAAATTAGACCCCGCTTCCGAGTTTATTATATTATCGTGTGACGATCATTCGATTTTAAGGACCGTGAATCATTCTTTTTTCCCTCCTCTTCTGAACTCCTTTAGGCTTGTTTCTGTCACTTTTTTGTCATTTGTCGTACCGTATTGTAGGGAAAACTCCCGAAGCCTCAAATTCGTTAGACAATCGGAATTTTTAGCATTCGTCATTGTTAAATCCCAGCAGAGAATCATTTAGCACTTCGCCCACATTCGGACAAAAACCGGCAACGTTTTGTAACCATGAACATAAGCCGAACATGATCGGACTTGCTTGACAAAGAGGAGCAACTGTTGCAGTCATTTCAATTCATCAATCGTTGATAACTTTTTCGATTTAAAGAACCTCTTTGATAAAGGCGATTTCTTTTGACGAGACCCCGTTTAATATTTCCATTACAAGCCTTTGAAATCGAGGAGTGAAAATTCCTTGTAACACCCCCTTAAAGATATTTTTTTGGATGACTCCCACGGATTTTTTTTTTAAATGTGAGCTTTGAGTGCGTTTCTTAGTTAAAAGGATGCTTTTAATGTCTTCAACAATAAAAAGATTTCAGAAAAAGAAAATTCTAAAGCTGCCAAAAGAATTCTCACGAGGATTGATGAAATTTTCTTTAATATAAAATTTCGTCGCGTTAGTTCTAACACCGGATAAGTCATTTTCCTAGGTTTTCAGGAGAGCCAAAATACGGATTAATTTCTCATTGGAATCAATGCATTACCTGTTGGCTAAATCGTGAACTACGCGTTTTCTGTTGGTAATAGGGTTAAACTACCAACGGAATTCGATTCTCCACAAAATTTACCATCAGAAACTCTCCCTCAAAATTGATAAAAAATGACTTATCCTGTGTTAGAACTAACGCTAGATTTAAAAAAATAAAGAAATAAAAATCGTAATCATTTCTTTTGAATTCATTATTTTGAAAATCACACTATAAGACTTGCAAGAATCGACAAGTAAAATACATACTGACAGATCTCCGTCATTTTCACCTTGGAAAAAAATAAAATAAAAATCCTCTACATTTTTATGAATGTTTGTTGAAAATCCGATGAAAATTGCGGTCATAAAAGCTCCGAATTGAAAATGCCTTAGGTTTTTGCAAAGAATATCGTTTTGAAGACCAAAAAAGCCCTTGGTTTTTACAAAAATCAGAAATCGGCCTTCAGAAATTTTTTTTTCAACGATGTAATTAGTTGTTACACAAATTGGCTTTTTTTCCTTCTGTTGTTAATGTGCCCATCATCAATGTGGCTGGTTAGTGGCTAACTAACCTTTTCTACTTTAACTCATTTAGGTAATACGAAGGGTTCTTTGTTGTTTTTTCACCATTGAAAAAAATCACGCGCTCCTCTTTTCTTTAATCACCTGATGAATGCATTGTTAACGTTTTTTCATTGGAAAACGAACCCTTTTGTGGAAACAACAATCAACAGTTCTTTGATCCTTGTGTTTTGTGTCATGAGAGGGATTTTTTTGTTGAAAAATTTACCCTTTTTTTGGTTTTGAGTCAATATTTCTTAAGGGGCTTAGGTGTTAGCCATTATTGGTGTTTGGTAAACGGGTCGAATGTTTATGTACCTTTGACGTTATTTCTAATAAAAATTAACTAACGGGTACCCAGGGGTTGTTCGAGGCCCTCTGAAACGGTATCGAACCACCCCCAAGTCCCGCCCCTTTTCCGACAAAGCGCATGCCGTCTCAGCGTCAAAACTTTGGGCCCCCATTTCACCCTCCCTCTTACGAGAGATACCTTTTACTTATGAAATCTGCCTCAGACCACGACTAGACGTACCCCCTCCGATATCGTCTGATCGGTCCACTTGGACCGAAAAACGGAGACAAAATAAAACCTGGACGCTCCCGAAGAATGTTCAGATTGCTCTGATCAAAATACTTCAAAATTCAAGCTTTCATTCTTCTTTTAAGAAAACAATAACCTGAAAGATCGCTTCAAAATGAACATAAATCTTGATCTTGTACTTGCAGTGTAAATTGAGAGTGTTCTTGGAAGAAGGGCCTCTAGTACAGAAACACGTTTTAAGATGCTGCTGTTCAAAGTTTTAAGAAGTTCCTTAGCCCTTCACTGTTAAGGGGCTAATGAAGCTTTCCGGAAAAAGGGCCCATCTAACGATAGGCTCTTCTTCCATCTACGCCCTCAATTATTGACAACAGCAACGCCTCCTGAAGATCTTCAGTTCAACAGGGTTTCCAAGCCCACCCCACCTCTATTTCGCGGAGGAAATTTTATGTTGTCCCGTTTTTCTATACTTTATGAAAGGGAATTCAGAAAAAAAATTATTCATTGTTAGGCAAGTTAAGATAGAAAACCTCAAGTTGAGAGAGTGTGGAGAAGGCGACTTTCAAGTGTTTTTATGACTTACTGTTTCATTTTTTCTTTCAGGTGAATTTCGGAGAGGTTTTCATACCACCAAACCTGGTTGTACCCAGGACCAGAGTCCTTCCCGAATTCAAACGACTCGCCCACGGCTTACAATCGGGAAACATAACGATATTGGACGCTAAAACTTTTTATATACCCAATCTACATTACGACGGTGCTGGCCCGGACGCTTATTTTTGGGTGGGAAACGGTTCAGAACCGAGCCCACTCGGCATCAAAGTTCCCAATGAAATGGGAAGGTAAAATTTAAACGAACTAAAAAAAGCAACATTTTCGAATTTTTCGTTTCAGTCTTGACCCTCTTCGGGGATACCAAGGAGAAGACATCGAAATCGTTCTTCCTGGCAATCTGACCGTTTACGACATCGACTGGCTTGCCGTCTGGTGCGTCCAGTACAAGCACAACTTCGGTCACGTCTTCATCCCAAAAGATTTGGACGTCCCGCCTGCTCTGGGACAGACGAAAATAACCGTTAGTAAAAAGAAAAAAAAGCGACCCAAGTCTTTCATTAGAATCATCCACTTTTTAAATCGATTAAAAAACTAAAAGCACCTATACCTACCATATTTTGTCTTATAAAATAAAATAAAATTTTCAAGCGAAATTCTAAAGAAAATCGCTTTAAAAAATTCAGCTACCTATTTATTTTTCATTTTTAACTGGCTTTTCTATTCTTATCTTTTTTTTGCTTCCTTGGGAATTACAGCCCGCATGGTGGTATGCTCCGGTAAGTGATATCCATTCATTTCCGCTTTGCGTTTGATTTAAAACTGTCTTTTCCGCTATTTTGAACACATAAAACACCAAAAAAGTTTAAAAATTCAATTTTACCTGCCTTCCCTATTTTCATATGATTTATATTACACTATAGATTATATAAATTTAAGAAATAGCGGCTGCGTCCTCTAAATAAAAAGGAAAAAAATGTATTGGTTATAAATACAATAGTGAGTTTATCCATTTTAAGGAACTCGAAAAAAAAGAAAAGAAAAAGTGATTACTTAAAAAATTTTCCCATCAACTTTAACTTAAATGGCCACGCAGTTTACTTAACTTATAGCGCAAAGGAGTTCGAAAAATTTAATTGAAAATCGTTTCCACGTTATATCGCTTTAATGAACTGGCCTGCTCCTCTGGTAAAATTTTTTCACTTGCGCCACGACGATACGGAATTGAATTCCCACAATTTTTAGCACTATTGTAGTTAGGTACATCAGAACTCGATTTATTTTTGTTAGTATTTTTTGTATTAACAAAAATTGTCAATTTTTGATCAGACGACGAGTGCGAGCTACGAAGATGAGATGACGTCAAATTGCCGAGAGCTACTGGATGAAAGAATGCAAGTTGAATGGTCCATCGAAAGCGAATGGGTGCAGATCACTTTATCCGCCAAAATACGAGAAGACCAATACATGGCTTTCGGTATTTCCGGAGAACAGGGGAGGTATGTAGTTTCTTGCGTGTTACATTGAATTTAAAACCAATTTTAGGTCTACAATGGTCGGAGGAGATGTTGTAGTCGCTTTTTATAACAAAGAAAAGAATACGTTTCATGCTGTAGATTATTACATGTCAGCAACTGCGCAATGTGATGGTTAGTTGATTGAATAATTGCACATTTACTGAATGATTTTTAGGACAAAATGGAGTATGCCCTGACCATCGGATAGGAGGGAGAGATGACGTTGAATTGATAAAAGGAGAAAGAAGACATGGAGTTACAACTGTTATTTACCGAAGAGCTTTACATACAAATGAACCAATTAACGACCGGCCGATTCCACGTTCTGGTGACACTTCCGTCATAGCGGCAATTGGCCCTTTGAACTCAAATCATGAAGCCTACGCTCATGCAGTCAACGATAAAACAAACGGTTTCTAATTTTTTTTATTGTATAAAACTAAATTTGGAAATTGTAGAGGACATAAGAATTGATTTTGGTTCAAAACATGATGGACAGTGCACCAACTCGCTGTATCATTTACCTGAAGAAGCAGAAATCCAGCCGTGGCCTCCTGCAGTCATTCGAGATGAGACAGTATTTTCTGCGAGGATTGGGCCCACAGGTGGAAAACGAGGATATACACCAATACAGGTTTAATGGAAATTGATTTTAAAAATTATTAATGTTATTTTGTAGGGCAACCATCTTGGGGTATAGCGTGGTACATAAACGATCTTCTTATTCCTGAAATTCATGTCGTCCGAGGTGAAACATACACTTTTATTGTGGAGGGCGGAAACGATCCGACAAATCCAGCTCGATACCATCCTTTCTACATCACTGATAGTCCTGAAGGCGGTTTCGGACAGAAATCAGACACAAAACAACGTCAGCAACGAGTTTTCGCTGGAGTCAGTTATGATTCAGAAGGATTCCCATATCCTACAGCATGTAAGTTTTTGTATCTTCTATTGGACTGAGTTTAGTGAATTATTATTATTATTTTAGCTGGAAGATATTGCGAATGGCAGCATAAAACAGTGGATAAATCAGAAACCACAGAAACGTTTAAAGAATATTTTGAAACTTTAAGGCTTGATTGCCTCCCCGGAGAACCGGCGTACCTGAACTGGACAGTTCCTGCAGAGACACCGGACGTCCTTTATTATCAGGTATTACAACAAAATTTTAAAATCTTAATAAACTGATATTTTTTACTTATTATTTTAGTGCTACACTCATAACAATTTAGGTTGGAAAATACACGTCACTAATCGAACCTCAGCGTCCAAAGCTCCCAGCTTAGTCACTGACCTTTGGTTTCCGATATTCCTCCTCTTTGTCAACATAATGACCAGATGAATAAAACATTGAAAAGACAATCTGTAAACCACGACGGGTAAAATTCTAACTTATGAAATTTTTTTTAGACTTCAAGTTTATTTCGTTTCCCTAGTCTTTTTCGGAACAGGAAATTTACCCTCGCTGTTTACATTTTAGATTTTCCTTCTTGATCGCATTTTTGTCAGTTTTCTATTTTCATCAAAATATCAACTCTGTGATTTTGACAATAAAATAAATCAATAGAACACTGTGTATAAGAAATAGCAACAATTTAATCTAGGATATCTTCTTAGCATAAGGTTATTTTTATTAAAATAAAAATATTTAAAAGAATTAATTTAATAAAAGAAGGCTGTGTCTAAAATTGAAAAGAAAAAAAAGAAAACAACAATAATCGGCTTTTAGTGATAAACTTATTTAGGTTTAAGGATTAATGAAATAAATCCTGCCATATAGTTTTTATTTTCATAGCATTTTATTTGGCTGTCTTAGAAAATACCGTCAATTATTTTTATCACTGATAATTTCCTTTTGTTTTATCAATGTTAAGGGTGGGTTTTGTGGGTTTTGAATTGAACCAGGATCTGAGCTTATGTATTCAAATAAATAAAACTTCAATTCAATGAACAAACATTTGAAAGACTTGCCAAACATCAATAAAGAAATTAACTCTTTGTAAAATAAACTAAAATAGGCTCAAATTATTATTAAATTGCAAAAGGAAAACAAACTTTTAATAAATTGAAAAAATAATAATAATGACACTTTTTTAAATTGCCAATCCAAGACTCACTAAAAAAACGCACTTTTAACAATTTTAAATAATTTATCTACATTTTTAATTTTAATGCCAAGAAAACTGACAAAAAATGATACATGATGAAGGGGATGAATCTTTAGAAAATAAAAACCTCAATTTAAGAATATCAATGTGAAAACATATCAGTGACAAAGTGTGGTGAGTGTATTAAAAAAAGGTATATGCCTAAAATAAAGAAAAAATTTAGGTTAGGATGATTTCAAAAAAGAAAAAAAATTGTGTGTTTATTGACAATAATATTGTAATTTTTATTAGTACTTAAGCATAAAAATAATTCACAATTTTTGAAAACATTGACAATAATAAAAATGCTCATGTTGCATTCACAATGTTGTAATTAATTGACAATAATAAATTTTAAGGTTTTTTCGAAAGAAACGTCGACAATAATTTTAGTGTATAGAGAGTCACAAAGTGATTTTAAATTTTTTAAAATGTAAATATCGACCCCAATTGGTTTTAACGGTGATGTAAACGACAATAAATTTAGGCAGAATCAAGGTTGGATTTTCATTTTATGTAAATAAAATAGATGTAATTTTCTCAAATTTTCGGTGTAGAATCCATAATTTATAGGATTTAAGTGTTAGTATAATAATAATAAAAAAAAAGAAAAAATTTTTTAGCCCGGTTTTTCTCCATTATCCAACCATAATGACTGAAAAAATCAAACATTTTTTGTTTATAAAATAAAAAATTCACTTTCCTGTCCATTGTTTAGATGTTCGATAAGTGCCTTTTTTATGATGGAGAGAATAGTTCAATATAATTTTTTGAAAAGTTTCTATGAGGTGTTTATCGAGATGAACATATCATAGAAAAATAATTTTAAAAAGTACAGGTCTAATTATGCATTTCATAAATAGAAAATTTGAATATGGCCTATTCAGTAAACAAAAAAAAAGTTTTGAAATTGACAATACTGGAATAAAACGTATATAAATGTTTCATGTTTAGACATTAAATTTTTAATGTTGATTTTATGTACTTAACTAGGCGTTTGCTTACAACTTATATATTTTTTAATAATTTGAAGTTTTTTTTTAGGCTTTTCTTATTTAAGCTATAAATGGTGGCCATATTTTGTAATAAAATTTATAAAAGTAAAACAATTTTAAAGCCAAAACAATTTGAATTTGGTGAAAAAGTTTTGTAATTAATTTTATCAGTAAACACATTTAATTAATTAGGTGGGCAGGCTATTTATTAACCTACCAAAAATGATGGGTTTATTATTGGTCTGGTAAATTGTGAAATTGTCATAAAGTGGATTTTTTAAATTCACCTTGTATATACGACACAACTCTTTGTTTAAATTCTGAGTTTTGTGTATAAATTGTTATTTTTGATGTTATATTATTTGATGTTAATTTTTATGTTGATACTCATTGGTTTAAATGTTAAATGTGGTTTAAACCAAGAGCTTTTACAAAAACATTTTTTTTTCTTCTGTATTTAGAACTCATATTTTTTATTATACGTGTTATAAATTTAAATATTTTTATGCAGTCTTTCATCTTTTTGCTGCAGCTTATTTTCCTTATTTTGCACGTGAATTCTCACAAAGCTTGCACTATAGTTTAGCTGTACCCTCACCATTCTATAGTATAAATTGAAAAAAAGAAAAAAAAGTTGCAAAAATTACACTCTTCTTTGAAAGTTAACTTTAGCTTTTACATTCACTGTCAAGGAAATTTTTTCCGAAATTTAGCCATATTAGTTATGTAAAATGTTTAAAAAAATTGTAAATTAATTATAAAAATATAATGATTATTATTTTGATTTTTGGTTTTTAACTTAATTTTCTTTTATGCCAAACTATGCATTCGTCATAGATAAAATTATCAGCTCCTTGAAATGTCTATTACCTAGTTTTTAACGTCCCAGTAAAAAAAAAAAGCCATAAACGTTTTAGTGCTTTTGTTTTTTAAAATGAGAAAAGGTTTTTCGTATAATTTCTCTCAAGCAAAAAAGTTTAAGAAAGTAAATTTAATTTAATTAATATGAAAATTATAATGTTTTAAATTTTTAGAAAAAAATGTTATACAATAAATTTGAATTTAAAAAAGTGAATCCAAGTCCTAAAAAAAGTTCATCGTGGATTTCTAATCTTTTTGGATTGTAAGTTTTTTACCTATCAAAAACCTTGCTTTGAGGGAAAGGGGGAATATGGTCCTAGGTTGGGGCTTCTCCATATTGCCATGTCTATTAAAGTAGACTCTGAAAAGTGACCACAATATATGGTATAAGGAAAAAAACCCTGATTCCCCTATTGCTATGGGGAGAGTCTTAAGACTCTGACCACTAACACAATTTTAAAGTATCTTTTGTAGGTGGGTATTTTCGGTTCTGAAACAAAATCCAAAATTTTCTACTGAAAATGCTTATGATGTGGATAAATTGTTAGAAGCGAGTTATAGTGAAGTGATGTTTGAAAAGTAAGAACAATCTTTTTTAAATTATCTTTTAATTTTTCTATTTTAGATGTTGGATTAAAGAACTTCTTCGTAGTTTAGACAAAATGGCCTCGCCAAAATTAATGCGAGCAATATGGTGCCGTTTCGGCGCAGGTTTTTCGATTATCGTCATTTATTTAGTTTTAATTGAAATTTTAAGGTATATTTATTGAAAAACTTAAAACAATTTACTACAAATTATTTATAGCGTTGGCCAGGTTTATTTTTTGTACTTGCTGGTCAAAACACAAAATACAATTAATTTATTGTATTTAATATTCTTTTTTTAATGTACATTTTTTTGAAATTTCATTGGAATATGTCGGCTAGGAATATTGGTATTCAATTGCGAGTTGGTATTCAAGGTTTATTGTTAAAAAAGGTATTTTCTATAAGTACTTTAAAAAATAATTATTTTTTATTCAGGTTTTGCTTGTCGACACTAATAAAGTAAGTGCTGAAAAATTGACCGAAAAGTCTTCGACTTCATTTGAAAATTTGTTCGAACTCGAAGATCTTATAAAAAATGTTCCTCATTTAGTTGTTTTTATTTTCTACATCTTATTTTTAACTACGTATCTGTGTTTTACCAATGAAAACCATTTGCCAGCCATATTAATTACTTCTTTAGTGCTTTTTGTATTAATACCTATAAAAGGTAAATTAACGAATTATAGGTTGAATTAATATTTTTTTAAGGTTTATTTTATTACCGTATAAGAGCAGAGGATACCCGTAGGAAAAAAACCTTGACCTTGATGGTCGAGGTTGTCGAGGAATTTGTCAAAAATTTATGCCAAATCAAAGTTTATTGTATGGAGAGTAAATTTATAATGAAACTCAAAAACTTAAGACAGTAAGTTACCATTAATCAAAAATAATAAAATAAATTTTTTAACAGAAAGAAAATGCTGTTTGATGACATAATTTTGTCTTTCATTTTATTGAACTTTGTGACTTTAATGTCTTTCTTATATTTTTCGTCGCATGGAGAAATCTGGATTTTGCCAAAGGATAAAAATGTATTCCCTCAACTACTAATATAATAGTAATAAAATTTTATTTTTAGGTTTTGCCAGCAATAGCAGGATTCCAAATTTTTATATTTCCAATTTCGATAAATTCTTCAAAAGCGCTAATGAATCTGATAAGATTTTACAAAACGGTCCTTTCTCTTGAGGTATTATGACTCATTTTTATCAATTTTTTAAGTTTTACTTTTATTTAGGATGAATTATTATTTAATGGGAGGGTTTTTAAAACAATAGTTTCAAATAGAGTCTTAGGAGGCAAGATTTTGTTCTATGTTCAGGGCACATGATTTCTGGAAGGAAAAATGTTCTAAAAACAAACATTTATAATTTTTTAGGAATTGTTAATGATGATGGACCGATGTGAGCAAAGCCATTGCCTGAATCAAAGGAAAAGAACCGAAACGAGTTTAAAAATCTGTGGTGTGAGTCTCAAAACTAAAAACGCCAATCTTTTCATCAACATCAACTTAGGCATCAACACTTCCAAACTGATCTGCTTCTCTAAATTAGACACATTAACAAAAGTATAAAATTTCTTAACACTATAATTCAATTAATTTATTTAGGAAAACCTACTAAGGCTACTTTTGAAAGAAGTAGACCCTTATGAGGGCACAGTTGAAATTTATGGTAAAATATCATTTTGCTCAAGGACGCCTTGGCTTTTTCCTAGGGCCACCGTTAAAAAAAATATACTCTGTACTTCACCTTTTAGTGATCAAAGGTCTTTTTTATTTCTACAAACTCACTTGTATATTTAAAACTTTAATAGATTTCAGCAAGTTTTAAATATTTGTGAACTAAATACAGATTATGTAAGAAAACTGATAAAAAATGAAATTTTAATAGGAGAATGTGGAGATGAAAATATTAAGAAAGAACTTGCTGTTCAAATATCCATAGCAAGGTAATAAAAAGTTTTAAAAAAACTTGACTGATATTTTTTTTAGAGTTTTATTCAACGATTCAGACATAATAATTTTTGACCGCCCTTTGGAGTTTGTGAGCTATAAAAAATCTGAGCGGATTTTGAATCGTTTGGTCGATTACGTTCAAAGATGCCGTAAAACCATAATTATGTTTAGCGATACTGACTTGGTACTTTCAAAAGCAGATAGAATTTTTAATATTGTCATGGTAATTGGTTTTTTGTTCATATTTCAGCCACCCCCACATTTGAATAGGCAAACTCTTTCCCTTCCTCTAAAATAATTCTTGAATTTAACCATTTTAAATGATAAAGTTAGTATATTTACAGGGCTCTTTAGAAGAGATTAAAAAGGGTGAGCTAAAACCTGAAAATTTGATTGAAAATTATGAAACTGATGAGCTCTATTCTTCAAAAATGATTACATTTAATGAAAATAAAAACCATTTAACATTCAGTACGTATAATTGATTTTAAAATGTACTTGGTTTTTTTCTTCTTTTGTGTCGTAAATATATAAAAAACACAATGAAGTCTAATTTACCTTTATATTTTTTAAATGGAATAATTCTTGTACATTATTTTTAATTCATTTTTGGTACTATTTGTTTAGGAACTTTTACGTTCAATAACGATTCTAGTAAAATGTATATGCAAAAATACAAGGTTCATTTTACGCTATTCTGGGTCGTTTTTTCAGGAATAATTATGGAAATATTAAATTGTTTGTGGATTATGAGCGGCTTGACAGAGTATACCCTATTGAAAATTTTTTTCAAAAACTAATTATTTTTAATATAGGAACACTATTATTAACTGGGACAATGATGGACTTATTGATATCATTTTGCCTACTGCATTGGTTTCAATTATTTACTGCTGTTCAACGAAATACATCATAAATGAATTGTTGGGAAACTCATTTTTCATATTAATATCATCCCTGTCGAATCTGTCAATAATTAATGTAAATAAAAGTGAGTCTGCCATTGGGACAAATTCATTGAAAAAAAATTTTTTTTTGCTTGCTTAATAGGAATCTTTTGATGTAAAAGGTACTGCTTTCCTTAACATAAAGAGGACCATTTACTTCAAATAAAAAGCTTCATGTTTTGCAAGTAAAAGCATACTTAAAAAAAAAAATGAATACGGCCCATTATGTCATATATAATAAATTAATGCAATTAATTTTCCATTAAATAGGGAGCAACATTGTTGGGCTGTTTGGAATCGATTTAGAACAAAATTTTATTCAAATTTTATTTCATTTAGCCATGTAAGTTCGCAACTTTATGTTTTTTTTTCAAACAAACATTACAAAAAGCTTAATTTTTTTCCAGTTTCTAACGTTTTCCGTTTTGTCGACAATGATGATATTTTTTTTACTCCTTTACTCGGCTTTACATTATTATAACTTTATATCGCTTCTATACTTCTTAAAATGCTCAACACCATTTATTTTAGAACTATTTTACTTAAACGACGAATGTGAGTAGTAATTATAATTAATTATTTAAAAATATTTTTAGTAAGAGAAATCATTCGTGCGCATTATCGAGTGAAGAAAGTCAAGTTCTTTCTCTGAGATCATTAGCAGCCTCCGAAATTTATATGAACGAGATGACACAATATTTTGTATTAGATACTTTATTTTAATTATAAAATTAATTAAATTTATTTTCAGAACAGATTCACGTCTACGCGTCGTTTAATCGGGACTGTGGAGGACACGATTACTTTTTGGGTTTGTTTGGTCTCATGTTTAAACATAGTCGGGATAACTGTGATTACTCAAATAACAGGTAGGGGCCTCGAATACGAATCTGTCGGTTTTAATCGATTGGGTGGTGAAAATAACATCATTTAGACTTAGGCAATATCCAATATGCTTTGTTTAACTACGCAGAGCCTGAGTGTAATGAATGGGTCATTGGAATTGAATGGTCTGTGGGTTTAGTAACCTGCATTTTGTAAAAATTTCGCGTTTCTTTCCGAAAATTTGGTGACTTGGGGTTTTTTGGGCCGAAAAAAAGTTGAAAAACATGTTTTCTTGGAGACAGACCTCCTGGAAAACCTCCAATAAGCATCTTTTGAGGGTATCGCAACTTTTTTTTTATTAGAAAGTAATTAACTAAGATAAACAATTGGGTAAAATGGGTAAACACTAAAGTAGATAACTTGCAGTTACAACAAAAGGTAAACTGCGCAGTTAATCCAAGCAGGCGCACGCCCAACTTAATAAGTTTTTTTTAGGCACTCGCGTGTATGATTCAGTACCGTTATTTTTTTCGCTCATTCTTCCGTCTCTTTTTTCACATTTGATTAAATACGTTTATAAATTATCATACACGATATCGAAAATGGACCGTTTCCTTAACCGCACTGACAAAACGAGAGTAAATAAAGGTTAATACTATGGCTAATATATCCGGGCCTAAATCAACATATTTATTTTAGAATATGAAAACAATCATTTGGGACCACATTGTTATTCCAATGAAATATTCTTAATATCTACCGGAAACGACATTTCCAATTTTCATTTTTATACCGACCCAGGAAAAATCGTACGTAGGAAATAACAAAACTTTTTAAAATTGACTATTTTATTTAGATAGCGGTGATCGGAGTAGAAAACCCAAATCCGCTTTATAACTTTTTAGGATTAAATCGGCACTCGGACGGATTAATTGGTTCGAAATTCAATTTAATTCCGTCAGAACCGCATATTTTTCGTGGGAGTTTGAAAAATACATTGAACCATAGTCACATCAACGAATCCGATTTGTGGATGGCACTAGCGAAGGTTTTAAAAATAAATTCGAAGATTTTATTTTTATTTTTAGTAGACAGGAATGTCGCAGGAAATGATGCAGTTTCCTTCAGGGCTGACGACCGAGTCGAAATCCTGGGATGAAATTTTCACCGTTTACCAACGACAGCTTTTTTCCTCTCTCTTCAAATAGTCCTTCAAAATAAATCGTAGTCATACAAACAGACCCAAAAAATATATCTTTGAGGTAAAACCAATTCCTGAGCAGTAACATACAATTAAAAAAAAAGAGAAAAAAAAATGTAAGGTCGGGTTTTTCTTTGTTTTAGTGAGGAGCTGGATATTTACGAGAAAACGAAAATTTTTGAAAAAATCAAAAGTTTTCCTTTTTACAAATAGAACTGACGTCGCAACGAAATGTGACCAAGTCATTATTTTTAAAAATGGCTTTTTCAACGTAGGTTGAGTTTTAAATAGATTATCTTCTTTATTTAAACATTTTAGGAATAAGAACTCCAGAGGAACTTAAAATTATAGAATAATATTTTTATAAAACGAGAGATAAATTTATTTTTTTAATGAAGAAAAAGCTTTCAATGATGTTACTTTATTATGTGAATAATTAATTGGACAACTGTTGTTCAGGGCTTTAGATTGTAATTTTTTTTCTGAGAGCTCTGATCTTTATAATTGGATGTTAAAAGTATAATAAAATAAATTTTTTTAAATAATTTTTTTTTATTAAGACAGACACAATATTTAGCAACAGCAATTGTAGTAGGCGTTGTAGTATGGACATGTGGGGTAGTTGTTGAAGGTAGAAGTTATTCCAGAACCGAAATTGAGGCACCATGGAAGCGCAGTAGCAAGGCATGTCTCTAGTTAATGGTTGGCTTTTCCGTAATTTCGGACGCCAAATTAACTTCGGTTTAGGTATTACCATTTTCGGTTTGCCTTCTTGTCCGTCGAGAAGAACCGATGGGAACCAGGTGGCCTGCATCTCCTTCAGCTTTTTCTCACGTTCTTCCTCACAAAGGCATTTTCCAGATTTGATGTTCGCGGAAGGCGGAGGGCAATCAAGCTCACAGAGGTAGTCGAGGTAAGCTTCACGTATGAGGTCTGGGAAAATTCGTTTACGGAGGCAGGCTAGGGGTGGCTCACGTTCAGGGTGCCTTTTACGGACTATGGTCCTCGGAGTATTTGAATCCATTCTTAATTTACTTGTGATGGGACTTGTTTTTTGTTTCTTGTCGGATTTAATAACACATGTTTTTAAAATTTCTCCATAATGGTTTTTGTAATATCCTCACAGGACAGCTTTTGGATAAGGGTAAATTGGTGATCTTTATCGATCACGACATACCACGGTGCCGGCGACATTTTTTATTTAGAAAGTTAAAATTAATTCCCAAATACCACCTGTCAACTAATGATAAAACCTTAGATTCATCAAAATCAATATTCTGATTGTTTTACATACAACCCCCCAGGTTGACAATCGCCCAATTGACAAGATAACTGCGAGAAATGATAAAATTTAATGTAAAATATTTTTATTCCCTGGAAGCTTTTGAAATCGCCAAGCAATAAATTTTTAGAATTTTTTGTTTGATCATCGGAATTAGAGGTAGTTAGGCTCGGGTGGGAGGAGTAGGAACGGTCACGGTCACTGCAACAACCCTTTTCAGTCTAACGTGAGCCACCCTTCTGTGAACTAAATCCTCCTAACATCATCCGAACAGATGATATTTTGAAACAAAAAAAAATTTTTCGGTATGTTTTAAATTTTTATTCATATGTTAATCATTTAAAAAAAAATCGTTGTCAAGTTGGGGCATGTTAGAAAATTATGGGTATTGGAGCCCGACAGTTTTATTAGACGGAAAAGAAGGAAAACCTGTGTTTGTAAAAAAGCAAAGAAAGATGTCGTGGAGGCCGAGCTATAACGTAAGTCAACCGTTCCATTCAGGCATGCCATGCACGCCTTGCTGCTCTCCGTGGATGCCCATATCATCCGAACAGTGGAAATGCATAACAACAAACGGTCGACGAAGTTCAATAGTAACTATTACTACCCAACTATACCCATGTACAACGCATATTACAACTGCTGCTAATAAAACAGAAAAAATTTTTTTCATTTATTTGCGAGTTTGTCGCCTGATTAAATGCTGTTTAGGTGAACTCAACACCCTTAAATTTAAAAAGCCTCTAATTAATATAATATTCAAATTAAATGAGGGTTTTACACGTAATCCCACTTCGCGTTCATTTCAGCGAATCCACTTGGTGAAAATGTGATTAAAAATATCAGATCTTGGGCTGTAGGCAAATCGTTATTTTCAAGACGTAGGCAAGAAAAAAGCTTTTTTTTTGCGCTCATAACAGAAAAGAAAAGGGGGGTGCAAAAGTGGAAATTTAATTTTTATCATGAAGTTGACCTAGTTCTAAAAATCATTTTTTCGTAATACCCTCCAGCTCAGGTTTTTAGAAATGAGCCTTAGAGACCTCGCTGGGGTAGTCCGACTTAATACTGCTTTGTTTATGGCGCTTTAAGTAGGTTTACTTTGTGACGTCAGCTGTTTTCATTATTCACCTGTAACCAAACTGGCTTGCATTGATGCATTTTGGTTACTCTCTCTACATACGCCATAATATAGTACTTCTAGCCTCGAGGAAACAAAAATCGATACGCTTCTGTCAAAAAGGGTTTTACAATTCAATTTAATTAAGAATCAAGAGCTCTGTAGGAAATAAAAAAAATTCAATCATTCCAATAGGGATAAAAGAGGGAGGGAAAGAATAGCACTTTCGTTCTGCACTTTTGGAACATCGGGGGCACCCTGTTTTAACCTTTTATCCATCCCACTATTGATGTCACCGCCAGAAACTGGGTATTTACACAACGTTCTTTTCATGTATTATTCATGGAAAACATCGCGGCTATAGTTACGAGAACCTATACGGCCGTCTCCTGTTTGTTTCCCCTCTTGTCGGGGACGTCTGAATTCTCAAAGAGCAGGAGGAATCGGAGGAAATAAATAATTCTTCTGCTTTTAAAATCGAAAAGGGGGTGGAATGAGGAATTTTATTACGATTTCGAATGTCGGTCTGAGGTTTTATTGTCGGCTTAAGTATGAAAAATGAAGTCTTTAAGGGAGTTTTATCAGCCCCCTCAAATTGTGAAATATTCCAGAAAGAAATGCTTGATATTTTGGCGTTCTACTTCCACTACAAAATGCTTCATCGGACCTGCTTAACGTGTCTGTCTTGCGGGTCTAACTTTCCAACGCCTTAAACTCAGTCCGGGGCTTGGAATGAAGTTTCATGAATTATTGAGTTTTAGAATTATTCTGAGATAATAAACATTGTGCAAGTTTTTAGACGGAAATTAATTTTTTATAGTAGGTATTTGAAAAAAAAAATCCATTAATTTGATTTTCAGACGGAAACCACTTAAGTGGAGTTCAGATTGATATTTCATTCAAGAGGCCTATTATAAAGAGGAAAATAATTTGAAAACCCCTGAATAAAATTATGAGAGGAAAAAAGCCGTGAGGAGTTTCGGAGAACTAACAGCAGGTAAACGGCACCACTGACAAAATAGTGCTAAAAATCGCCGGTAATTTAGGCCATATGGTGTCTTCAATATCGATTTATAAAAATCCAGAGTGTATTCAATACTTCCTTTTCAGGGAGAAAAAAAAAATTATGCTTTATTTACTTCCGGCTCGTAAATAGATTTTAATCGCATAGAAGGGGTTGGGAGCGATAAATTTTCGTACAACCGCCTTTAGAGATCCATTTAACTTTAAGAGGCGGAAAATGGAGAAGCTATAAAATATAAAAGGGCGGGGTGGCGGGGCTCTAGGTGTTTATGTGCTGAAAACGTTCTCTTGTTTTGCGGCTCAAGGAAGGTTTATAACTGCGGAGTCTCGGGACAGCTTAATGCAAAATGGACGTAGAAAAGAAAAAAACTTTAAAAGTTTTAATAAATTTATATATTTTGACGTTGATTATTTTAAAGCGAAAAAACGTGCTTACTTTTATGAAGGTAAAAAAAATGGGGGGGAGAGAGAAAACGTGGAAAAGTCGTGACTTGCAATTGAACCCGGGGGGAAGGAGGGAGGGAGGAGGAAAATCGGAAACATCCGGCGAAAACGAAAGGCACGCGAATAAAAAAATAGGGCTTACATGATGTAACTAAACGCTGAAACGTAATCAAAGTTAAACTTGACATTTTTTTTCTCTTTGTAAATTACACTGTATAAAATAATTAGGTTAAAAGTGACAGGTGACAGGAAACAGCGGTTCCATAGCGAAAATTGTAGCAATTAAGGACAGCGTGGGTAAGTGATTAAGTCTCTGACCTTAAACAATAGAGATCATTAGTTTGAATCACTCAATGGATTTGCTTTTGTTCCATTGGTACTAGGGGGTTTATCGGACGAATAACATTTCCCCTAGAAATGAAAAAAATGGAAAACACAAAGAAAAAAATGATCATATAATTCACCAATAATGAAAGAAGAAATTACCGTGATAACGATAATTAAAATGTAAAAAAAAAATTTATTTATAAACTAAAATTTAAGGAGGCAATTTTTGAATTATACTGAAGAAGTTAAATTTAATTTCTTTTTTTTTTCTTTCAAATAATATAATAGAAACAGTTTTTTTTTTATTTGGAGCAATTTTTATTTTAAATTAAGAAGCCATCCCTCAAGGGGTTCGTAAGGGATTACGAATAAAAAAAAAATTCCCCATGGAAAAAAGGAATTCCTTGTATTTACCATTTTAGCTTGTAGAATTCTTAAATTAATTTTACGACTTCTCTTTTGGCTTAAAAACTGACCCAGTTTAGCCTCCTCCGTTTTTCAGTTCACGTAAAATAAAAATTGGATCGTAAAAATAGACTAGCAGATTTTCCCCTTTTTAAGAACTTTTTAACTTTCGAATCCACCACCAAGAAAATGTGATAGCCTAATAATTTGTATTCTCTTCCCTTAAAAAATACTGCCCAATATTTTGTTTCAATTTTGTACTTATTAACATTTTTTAGAGAATTTAAATGGATTATTGGAAGGTAAAAAATGAAGTATTGGCGAAAAAATTTCTTTTCGCCCGTGTTTACAGAAAACCGTGTTTATGCCGAAGGATTGTGCGAGCTTGTTTGTGAATGTCGGAAGGTGATAAATCTCCTATCAAACGATGACCCGTACAAGGTTTTTTCATCCGGCCAGATACCCTTGGAAGGTCCCTGTTTGAAAAAAAAATTCAGGATTACAGGGTAGAAAAACATGAAAAACGTCAAATTAAATTTATTGTCCTTAATTTTTTCTATTCTTCAATCAATTAAAAAATATTAAGGTGACTTAGGCAAACAAGCCAGGGTAATTAACAGGTTTAAAAGCTCATCAAACTCTTTGTTTTGTTTTAGAAGCTTGCGGATTAAAAAGCTTCTCTTTAAAACTTTTGTTTGATAATTTATCTTTCCTTTCACTAATTAGGAAACACTTTTCAATTTTTGTTATAAATAGGTAGATGAATAAAGGGTTTTAAATTACCTCTTTCAAGGTTCTCAAAAAAACCATTTGAACACCATTCCCAAAAAAATGTTGCAATTAAAATAAAAAAAGCCCTGAAAATTTAGGAAAATCCGATAAATTCGAGGTCGATAAAGAAGTGTTTAGATCCTACAGGATTTGGAAGATGCATTCAAAGGGAACGACAATATTTTTTCTTTTTGAGAACGCTAAAAACCTTCTGTTCCGTGAGGAATTCCGCATAATTAATTTAGAAGTTGATACGCAATTTTTTGGACTTTTATTGAGCGAATATTCAAGGGTTAGGTCAAGGGGGATCTGGACGTTGTCCAAACTTTCGTTTTTTTAGTCCGCCCCGCATATTTCAGCCCTTTTTACCCTTCTCCCATCTCGCTTAAATCTGTCCAGAATTTTTTTTTTCAATTACCTAGAAGATAAACATTCCTTAATATTGTCGTTCCTACAACAAAAAATGGATGCATAAAGAATTGCTTTTAATAAAAAGGGCGCTGGGAAAATTCTAGACATTTTAAAATTTGGGAAATTGCGGTATTAGGATTGCATGAGAGGATAAGAGGCTTTCGGGAAGGAAGCGCTTTGGCGTCTGGGGGGCTTTCATTCAATTTGGGAAGCTGAAAAACACAACCGTTAAGTATCTATTTATAGTAAAGTGCTTAGAATGTATTAGGTGTATAAACTTTTTATTTTTTACACGCTACATTGAAGTTTTACCATGTTTTCAAGCGATATTTATAGGAAACTTTAATCAGCTTTACTCTCCGGTCTTGCCAATGGCTGAAAGGATTAAGGGGATTTACGATCCCTCCTTGACAAAGGGTCAATAAAAATCCGACTTGCCAATCGGTTTTTATTTTCTTAACAAAAACATGGCCTTTTCATCCCAAAAAAAAGTTTATATACGAGTTAGAAAGAAAAAACAATATTTTCTTCCATTAAAATTTTGAATCTTATAAAATTAAAAATTGAAGGTTTTTTCTCCATCTTTCAAAAAAAAAAGTTTATTTATTTATTTTTAGTTGTATTATGCCTAAGTATGAAATCTTTCATGTGAAAGCAGTTTTTTTAAGGGTAAAATAAGAAATGGTATTTCTCTGGTCGAACCTTTAGGTAGGGTGTGTAAAGGAGAAAAGGGGGGTTTTGTAAGAACGCCTGATGGAGATACAGGGCAAAGCTATATACATCAAGTTGTCGCCACCTTTCCCCTTCCTCCTTCTTTTAGACCGACCTGCCTTTATCGTCAGGGCCTGACCCCTACCACACCTGCTCACCCACCCCAAGGCACCTATAAATTTCCACCCAAGCCAAATTGAGTGAACCCGACTCGAGTAGCTCCGAGATTAACCTTTAGAGCAATACTAAAAATAAATAAAATTTTCATCGCTATCGTTGCTATACTACAGTGCTCAACAAAATTAAAGCGTCTTGTCATCACCCTAAAACTCACTCAACTTTCAAACCAGTGTCTCCCTTAATTTGATGAATTTTACTTTGAAAACCACCATTGCAAAGGTTATCTTAGGATAACCTTTGATCACCCTTAACATTCCGATTCCGAAAATTATTATAACTTTATCCGTTTAGTCCTTAAGTTCGTTAAAAAAGTATTCTGGCCTGGAGCAGTCTCCGACGGGAATTTCCTCTAATTAACACAATTAAACAATTTTTGCTCATTCTATCAGGGAAAAAAAGTACTCACGCTTCCACCACACGGAACGGGTGAGAAAACGGTCTTGAAGTGTTCCGGAAAAATGTGACGGATGGACGGACAGCTGGCACAACAGCCAACCTCATGATTGAAACTTTATCCGTTCTTATGATCGCCTCATGATCACCTCATGATCGCCAAGATCACTAATCAGTTCCTCAAAGATTTGAGGAAGTTTCAACCACTACCCTTTAAAATGAGAGAAAAACGGTTTTTTGCGATCGGTTTTCTTTTTTCAGGTTCTGAAAGTCAAAAGAGTCATATTGTTTTTAAAAAATGCATGCTACTACTACTTTTCTCCTGAAATGGAAAGGTACACTTTAAGAATTTTTATGTGGGGTTCCCTGAATTCTTAGTGAGCCCTTTAGACTGTGGCCGTAAAAGTGAAATTCATCAAATATTAAAGGGGGATTCGGAAGTTAAAAATGATCTGAATTTTGTGGCGATCACAACTGATCCTTAAATTTTATTAAACTGTGAATCTTTGGAGTTTTTTTTATAAGTATTTTATTGAGTTTATTACGTCAGTTTTCGTTTATTGACTTTCGAGAATTATTTTTCCGTTGTGCCTTTACCTTCAAACCCTTTGAACTCCTGTGATGTCTTTCCTGGAATCCGTGCC